>JAQGAG010000373.1:0-16919 GCA_034696835.1 Lepidocyrtus lignorum
TACCCCTACAGACCAACTTTAAGCGAAATCGTATGTAAAAAGTTTTAAGTGCTACGATTATTATAGATTATAAGTAAATAAGAAATTTACTTTGGAACTTGTTGTATCCAGAAAATTATTTTTAGGGTGCGGAGTCTGACGGCGACGGCAATTCCCAATCTGCAACTAGCCTTGTTTGTAATGAACTGGATTGATTCGTAATACACAGGAAATGACCAGAGGGGACGATCAAAAATCGCAAACCAAATGTACCTAGAGATAAATATTGATTAACGATCCCTCTATTAACTATAATTGCAAGTGGGTATTCATTTAACTAACCATCATTTATAAAAGGTTCGTCAAATTACATGGCATGTAATTGGCGTTTTCCTTCCTGTTCCCTTCTAAAGTAGGCAAAGTGCAATTTTGATGTTTGATATATCGTAGTAATGACCAATGACACTGCTTACATTTTTAACAGAGATTTCTGCTATCTGCTACAAACATAGCCATTCGGGTGCACAATCTTACCAATTACGACAACACATAATTATAATGTGAAGCCCTATTTAAATACATATTTTATTATAAAAATTGATAACTGGAATTCAACCATTTCATATTTAAAATTTCATTGTTTTTAAATGCGGAGGCACAGTAAATTAATAAGCATTTTTTAGAATTTTCAATTTTTGTCGTAAAGGCCGTAAAAATCAATTTGGACGACGTTTTCCCCAGTAACAAGTACATCTTGTTTTGGACTTCCCGGAGCCACAATACCCACCCGATGGAACTGGTCCTGCCGCCCTCTTGCAACAACGATTACAACCGTTTCGGTCCCATGGACAGAAACCTTGAAAGCATTGATTATCGGAAAAAACCTGTGCATCCGTTGAGTCTGCAAGTTTACTGATTTATAATGACCCTGTTTATGCATTTTTGTAAGTTTAGCTTATTGAAACGAAAAATAAAACCCAAATTTCTAAACTACTTATCCATCTGGCTACCTATAACGGTAATAATCACGATGAGTGTTAGAGATGACAAGACGATTCTTTGTGACATTTTGATCCAAGTCAAGAAAATTTATATTCAGTTGCACTGTTATTATAAGCTTCTTTAGTTTTCAAAACCCTGAATATAAGCTGTGTTATAATTTATAATCTGCTGGGGAAACAATAGGATTACCTTTATAGGTTCTTAGCTCCTATATATTTTATGTTGTCACAATTTGGATTTATTTAACTCAATATACAATGTTGAGTTGGCGAGTTTACTTAATACTTGATAATTTACTCCCAATTTTTTCCTTCATTGGAGTACTACCATGCGACTGGGAAAAGCATACTCGTTCTTTCAACATCTCAGAACGAAATCGTCGGCTATTCCGGCTAATTCCGGCTCCACTCATTTCTTCTCTTTATTTACACCATCAGTTTCATTGGACTATCTATACGATTTCGCATCTCAAAAGAATTTGACCAGTACAGTCTTTCGTATATAACAGCGTCCGTTTGTTTGTTGACGTATCAGTGTTCTATCATCTTCTACTTGTACGATGAGGAAATATTTAATCATTTTCGCTAATCAACTGTTTCGCTACTTGCATCACATCAATCGTAAGTGTTGGTAAAAAATCCATTAATAAAAATAAACAAATTTTTGTTTAAAAAAATATAATACATAAATGCAAAGTATTCTGTTGCAGGGGTTTACATGCCAGAATACGACCCTGATCGGAACAAGCGGGGTCTATTGATTGAGGCTGGAGGAATTCTGATCGTTCCGGGCGGCATATTGACATGGGGATTTGCGGTGGGGGTGGATCTTATCTCTACCCTCGACTACCAATATAATTTGGGGTATTAGGTACCGGAGTCCCTTCCAATGGTCGTCCAGTTCGGTTGTTACGTAATGCCCTTCTTTATTTGTCAATTTAAGTTGAAAAACTACGCCAAATCCAATGATAGAACGGAAGATGCAGTACAATGTACCTACAACTAACAATGAAAAATTGACTCATCCGGCGACGCTCATATTAGCTTATCGATCCCTCCAAATTTTGCAAGGTAAGCAATAGTCATTTCTGCCAAAACCGTTACATATTAGTCATTTAAAGTGATAAAAATCCCTTTTTATGGCATCTTTAGGTAAGCTGTCGGATTTTGCTGGACCATGTTTGGTTCCAACCCAATCTATGGTAACCAATTTAACGGTGGTCGCCGTTTACATGATTTACAAGCACGGTCATGGGCTGAAAGTTTTGAAATCTTGGATGATGTACAAATGGAAATCAAAGAGGGATACTCGGATTATGGCTAAGTTTACGAAGTCACGCAAACCCCTTACTATTAATTATAGAAAATATTATGTGATAAAGAAGATTTTGAGTACGGGCATCATCAGGATTATTATGTTGGCTTTATAAAAGGGGTTTTTCTCATGAAGTCATTTTAATTATTGACAACGTATTATATGATGGTATTTAGGCCATATTAAAAAAATGTCACTAATTGACTGCAACGCAAGCATAGGTACATTTAATTAATACCTAAGTATGTACATCGTATATTGTGAGCCTTGCTCCAAGACAGGGATGAAATATATGATGTCGTAACTTTGCAATTTAGTTTTGAATGTCAGAAAGGAATAAAATTCATTATGCCTAGGATGACAATGTTCTTGATTCAAAGAATTTTTGTATGAATTTCACATAATTGTAAAACTTGAATTGTTTATAATATGTGTTTGTAATAAAATGTGGAGACTACGCTAAAGTTTTAATGTCAGTGTTCCATAACCATTCCAGAATATAATTTGGGGCGTGTTGTGACAGAGATCAATAATATGTTTGTCAAATTTTGTTGCATGCCTTTTAGTTGCTTTCCACTTGAAATGCACGAAAAGCTTTCAGAAAACGTGATTTTGGACATGCAATGAAAAACCTGTTGGTAAGTGATGAAAAAAGTCATGTCACGAAAAATAACATTTTTTAGAACTCTTTGTCATTTTTCAATTTATGTACATGTTTCTTCCAAACTACCGCATTTTATCTTATAGAAGTCACGTATCTATATTTCTATTTAAAAACGGGTTTTGATGGGGTATTAGAATGCTTATAAATAAGCTTTGGTTTTAAAGTTCGTATGAAGCCATGTAAATCAATCACATCATCTTATTGTTAGAGGATTGAGTTTCATGGAAAATTGAAAATCATAAATTCACCTTCAACATCATTACACTTTTCTTACCAATTTCCAAACCAGCGTCTTGTAACTACGATGCCTGAGATCCAAATTTGTACGACAAATACAAATTGTGGAATCAAGCCGAATGGATAAAACAGTTTGCGGCTCTGCGCTTCTGTATTAAAAAGAAGAGGAGCGCTTTTTTAATTTGACAAGCATTTCTTTTGAGATGCTGGAGTGCAATTTGAGAAAATATGACGAATTACGAAATGTACCTATTACATTACATTAAAACATGTAAGCTTCTGGGAAAGTGCACCAGCCAAACTTTCCATTTTTAAATTTTCAAATAACTTGGCGAGGTTAGTTCACTGTAAAAATTATTCCGTGGTTGGAAGCGTACTTCAAAACACTTCAAGCCCTAATTTTTGTATTAGAGCTCTATAATTATTGTGGAAATTGCAATTAGCTTATCTTTTTGCAACAAAATGTTAAGTAAACGATTCTATCGTGGTTTGGATACCTTCCTTCCAATATTCTCGTACATTGGAGCAATGCCATATAATTGGGACAAGCACCAGCGCTGTTTCCTCCGTTCTCGTCGAAATCTCTACTTATTCCAGGCCCACTCCATTATGCTCATTCTGTGCATCCTAGCTATGGCTGGACTTTGTATCAAATTTCGACTTTCTGACGAATTCGACTTGTTCAGCCTCCCTTATATAACGATGTCTTTGTGTGTGCTCGGCTCTCAGAGCTTTATCATTCTCATCAAGTACAATACGGAGATGTGTGTATTCCTCAATCAATTGCTTCGTTATTTGCATTACATCAATCGTAAGTTTAATACTAAATGTACTTAAAATCAAATTAAATAGTTGAATCTAAATGGATTAATTGAATTAAACTTCCTCGACCTTCATTTTTAGGGAAATACCTGCCTGAATTTGATCCAGAACGAGACAAAAAATCCAAAGTCTTTGAGCTTGGCTTGCTTGCCTTGCTCATTTCATGCAATTCCAGTTGCCTCTTCTCAGCCATTATAATTTCAATTTTCCCACGACTCCCACTGTTTGTAGGATATTTTGTTCCAGAATACCTACCATATCTAGTTCAACTTCCGCTTCTTTATATACCGGCGACCTACACCACATGTATGCTGCTATATTCGGCTACCTTCATGTTAGGGATACTGTATGTCTACGGGGCCCAAATTGTTCCTTTCTTTACTCGCGACTGTAAATTAAAGAGAGGTACAATTATTGATGAATCATATTGTGCCGCACAACCAAGCCAACTGCGTCGACCTGCAGGACTTATCCTGACATATCGATCCCTCCAGCTCCTCCACGGAAGACTGATGGATTTTATCGGATTTTTAATTGTTCCAGCGCAGACAATGGTAACTAACTTGGTGATAGTTTCAATTTACATGCTTGCTAAACATGGGGATAAAATGCAGACCCTTAATTTGGTACTGTTGCTCCTCTGGACGGGAATGGGAGCTGTGTACTGGTGCTTGATTTTAGTAGTGGGAGGACACCTTCACCACAATGGAGTTAAAGTTCTGAGATCCTGGAAAACTTACAATTGGAAATCCAAGTGGGATGCCACACTCATGAAAAAATTTACGAAATCTTGCAAGCCACTCACGATGGGGTATAAGAAGTTGTATGTGATTAGGAAGACGAGTATACTGGTATTTATCAGGGGTCTCAGTAGGGGCAGTATGAGGATACTTTTGGCATTGTAAAATGAAGGGGCTTTAATTTTGGCCATGTGGGAGTGACTATGGGAGGGAGGGGTCGCAGACATGGGGCAGATGGGAAAAACTGATTTAGATTTATATTGTTCTGTATTATTTTTAAACATGCTGCAATAATAATATAGATTTTATGTATTTGTGTTAAATGATTTACCTTTAAAACATTTCTTGTAAAAAACTCTCATAGCACAACATACAAATTGTCAGGGCCGTAACGAGGCTATTGCGAGGTGTTGCAGCCGCAATAGGCCGGACGCTTTGAGGGGCCGGACCAAAAGAAAAAATTAAACAAAAACCTTGTATTTGATGGAATTACGGGAAATTTTGCCATTGATAAATGCACCAGAGTTTCAAAATTTCAAACTTTACGTTAATTTTGAAAATACTCTTGTGAGTACTTGAAATTGGGTTTTCATTTCCCTGTCTGGTGGTGAAAGTTTTGGACGCTTTGTTGATGTGTTGTAATTTTTAACAAATGTACAACAATTTTGGTTAAAGTAATTGAGGTTTTAAACCTTTTGAACCTTTTAAAAGCTTTTCTGTATAAATTTTTATTCGTCTTGGAGTGGTTTGAATAGTTTGAAATTTAGAAATGGGTTTCTGCAGTAGTTCAAAAATGAGGTATTTTAATCCCGAAAAAAATTTGCGCCATGGCGGGCGCATTTTTACTTCCTAATTATCAAAAGTTTATTTATCTGCAGGTATGATATTCGCCAAACTTGAATTCCAACTCCAATCTCCCCCCTATTACTAATTGCGTGATTGCGAGCCTTTAGTTTTACTACTTATATCCCAGTAAAGTAGATTATAAAGTACATAAATATACATGTCTTGTAAAAAATTCTTAATATGAAAATTGCATTGGCCGGACACGTTTTTTTTGCAATAGGCCGTACAAAAGTGCGCTACGGCCCTGCAAATTGTACAGTAGCATTTATTGTTTCCGTTGAAAATGAAACAAGTATTAATACCAATTTTTATCGTTATAATTGCTTGCATTCAATGTTTGGGTTTTAGGGTTTTTTCCAAGTGTGTAATCCTTACATTTTGTCAAATATACAAAGGACTACTCCGTTGAAAGAAAAATAGAAGTGCATGCAATGGTGCAATTCAAAATTAAAATATGAAACAAAGATTGACTATTGATTAGATTGGTGGTTGGCAGGTATAGTTAGCAAACTCATTTTATTCCCAGTATGGGACATAGAATTATAATATGTATCTAGAAGAAGCAACCAGCGAAAAAAGTGAAGTTTGTTTACACTGTACCTGGGCAACCTATGGCAACTTTGTAAGGCTTGTGAACGTAGCCGTCTATGTTCATCTCTGAAATTCGAAAAATGAAGTTGCCAAGAAAGTTTACGGACTCGGGATAAGTTAAATTTTTGAATAGGAACTTCCATAATTTCTCATTGTTAGTTGCCATAGTCAACCCAGGTACAGTGTCAACAACGAAAGTCGAGCTTCAGGCTTGGGTCCTGTTTGTAATGGCGTTGCTCCTTCTAGATACTAATTATAATTCTATGGTATGTGAGGGCCTTCACTCCGCATCAGCGTCATAAGCACAATATATCATACAAACAAAGAATCTAGCAGTTCTCACAATACCCCAGCACCGTCCTGCTTCGGCACGCGGCACTGTCTTGGTCTCTGTCTCGGTTCTCGGTTGTTGACTGCGGACGACCAAAATTCGCTATCTTGTTTGGAAGCTTGCTCTTTTGATCGTCATAAATCGCAACTGGCAGCTGGTGAACTTTGACTGGTTTGTTCTTCGGTATTTTGTTTTATCATCGTAAACTAACTAATCGTAAGTTATTTGAGTTGTTCATTGTATGTTTGTGAATAATCATAAATTCACTTGAAGTTGTGAAAGAGGATTTTTGTGATTCTGATTTATATTTTGTTTACATTTTATCATTTGTGGGGGTCTCAGCTCATTTCCAATTCCAGTGTATTTGTTTTACGTTAGCGCCCAGTGTCACCTCCACCTGTGAAGTTTTCTCGTAGATCGTATCGAACCCGATCCCATCATGTTTAATTTATTGTCGGGCTTGAGGGGCTACTTCAAACGACAGGATATCGTCACGGATAACCCGATCTTCCGGTTCCACTGCACGTTCACAACTGTGCTGTTGTTGACCTTCTCAATGGTCATCACTTGGACGCAGTTTGTGGGTCAGCCGATTCGATGCATTTGTAAAGGGGTGCCGGTCAAGGTGGTGAATAGTTATTGTTGGATTATGACCACCTTCACGATGCCTGGTTAGTATTTATATTTAAATTAATCATATGACAAAGGATAACAATATTTTAAATTTTGATTGTGTTTAACATTAGCACATTTAACTTTATTTTAATTCATGGGGCTTTTGGCTTTTATTTTTCCAGATGCCTTCGATCGACCTTCATATTCCGTGGCCCATCCAGGTGTCGCCAACGACTATGGCGAGGAGCGGAACCAAAAGCATTACATTTACTATCAGTGGGTCTGTTTCGTCCTCTTCTTTCAAGCGATAATGTGCTACTTCCCCAAGTGGCTCTGGGACACATGGGAGAACGGGCTGATGTTCAGGATTGTCGGTGGACTCAACATTGGGCTTCGGACGGCGGAAGAGACGGAGCAGAAGAAGGGGGTCCTCATTACTTATCTGATTCGACATATAAACGTAATAAACGTAATTTTAAACTATTATTTATGGGAGACGAGAAAAGTCGTCAAAGGTAATAGTGTCGATAAAAAACTAATTTCGAATATGGATTAATTTTTGTTGTCTACAGCTTCACAACTGGTACACACTCCATTACTGGTTTTGCGAACTGCTTTGTTTCCTCAACGTCATCTTCCAGATGTTCATCATGAATTGGTTCCTGAAAGGAGACTTTCTCGCTTATGGATGGAACGTGCTCACTTTTGATGACCAGGATCCGGAGGACAGGATTGATAATATGGCTTTCGTATTTCCTCGTGTTACCAAGTGTACTTTCCGAAAGTAAGTTTCTTGCTTATTATCGGTTTTTATTTTCACAGATCTTTAAAATAAGATTAATCGATTAATGTACGGCCATGATTTAGTACTTAAATAAAAAAATTGTTTTGTTTTCAGATTTGGCTTGGGTGGAAGCATCGAGAAGCACGATGCCCTCTGTATCCTCTCGTTGAACATTGTGAATGAGAAGACTTACATCTATCTTTGGTTCTGGTATGTCATCATGGCAATCCTCACCGCCCTCGTGGTTATCTTCCGTCTCATGGTGATCTGCTGCCCCAGGGCTCGTCCACAACTCATGCACGCTCGGAACCGAATGGTAAATGAAGATTCTGTGAAATCGGTTTCCAAAAAAGTTTCAGTGGGGGACTGGTGGGTTCTCTACATGTTGGGGAGAAATATTGACCCGCAGGTTTACAAGGAAGTGATTGAAGAGTTTGGAGAGAAAAGTAAAGCATAGTGTGATTGGTGTTTTTTATATCAAACTAATAAGGCTAGTTTAAGAAGTAATTGTTACCCGTGAAAATTATTATGTTAACGTTGTATATTTATGAAATCGTTTACCGAAGGTGTGTTATATAATTTACTTGTTATACAGATATACCCGTTTGTCTTGTTGTTAAATGAAATCCTGAATGCTTTCTTTGAATTACATGATAATATATAAATTATGCGGGGACTTGCCATTGTTTATTAAATAACTTCTACATAATGATCGGTTAAATTATGCAATTTTAATTTAAATATGTCGAAATAAGACTTGTTACTAATTGTAACTTGTTACTCGTGAATGATCTATGAATTTGTAAACCTTTTTGTAGTTTGTATGAAAATCGACAGTTATGGATTTGCGTTCAGCCTGAATGGTATTATTGTTTTCCTATGCTTGGTGATGGTGTAACTGGTAACTTGATTAATATACTCCTGGTGATGCAAGACTCGATTTGATTGAGAGAAAGATCGTAATTATTGAGTTATTCATAATAACTTATTAGGTCTGTAGGACCAGTGGATGTGGGTGGCTGCCTCCGTCGCTGACTGTCTGGCTTTAAACATTCATTTTAGCTTTAAATAAAAATTTTACAAAAGACGTGGAACGACATCAGTACTCACTCATGAATAACTTCATCTCAATTTTATTAAGTTATTTAAAGTAAACTCTAGATTTTTAACATTTAATTAGGAACACATGATTTCTACATAAAATAAAATCGCAAATACTGAAAAATTGATGGGAATCCTTTTTGAACAAAGTGAATTTTTTGTGCTAAGTGTATTATTAAATTATGCGATAATTTGTGATGTGTCCAAAAAAATAAGTACACATGAATACGCTCGTGACAAGAACGCAATTAGAATTGTGTGAGGAATACTTTATTCAAATGATCAAGCAATCAATCACATTTTAAATTTTTTTTAGTGTTCATATCATCTACTCAACTGAAAGATTATAGTATTGACTTACAACTATGTAGCTTCAATTAATTATTTGCGATTAATTAAATATTATACCGAGCTAGAGAAAATTACAATTCATCAATTAACAAAATTCTGATTCTGGCTCAATCAAACGGGTTGTGCCACTGACCTCAAGACATCATTGTTTAAAAAAATCGATACTTACAAATAATTTACGAACCTAGTAGTAAGCGTAATTAATGTTACTTTTGATAATAATGAGCTAACAAACCATTCTCCTTATATCTGAATTTTAACTACCGTAAAGGAACATCCACAAAGTAATACATAAGAAGGTGGTCCTCAAAAAACGGTTGTGAAATCTCTGGAAGCTGCTTGATTTGGTTCGTCACTTTTATTCGCACTCGCCGCACTCACAACACATTTGCGAAGGACAGTCGAAATGTCTCACATGGAAAGGCTCGGTTTGGAGTTTGCAGTCTTGTATTTTTGAACAGAGCAGTTTCTTCGTTCTATCCCCGAAATTGTACTGAAATACAAATAAATTTACCATGAATACCTAATACCTATATGAATCTACTATAAATGTACCTCATGCCATCATAAATAAATAATGGATCTCTGGCCAAATCAACTTTTAAAATATAGTCGGCATGCTTACCCGTGAGCCAAAATACAGAGTATCCAATTTAGGCAGCTGCAAAAATCCATGAACTGCTGACACATCCGTCAGTCTGCTACGAAAGGATCCTTCCCTAATTTTCAAGCAGCTCAAAACTTTAAAAAAATTAAATTATTAGAAATGAATTAAAACTACTCTCCCTGAATATCGACTGCGATAGCAATAGCAATGTCAATTGAAATAAAAAATATGTTACCTTTCATCAGCCTAATCCGAGATTTAATCTTCACGCAGCATTCATTTTCTCCATTTGTGACACTCAGCCCAGTTATTCCTTCATCGGTAAGTCCACAATCGATGCCGTGAAGATGTACCAAATGGCTCCATTGTTTACAGATGAAGGCAAAAATCCTATCATTCAGGAACATTGTGAGGTTCTCCACGTTGGGAAGCCACTTCCTGAGACGCCGTAGATCGTCACCGTTCACCTTGCAATGCAACGCCAAAGTCTTCAATTTCACCAACCGGACGTTCTCCAGTTCAGGTCGAAAAGTGTTGGACACGATATGACTCCTTTCAAGATCTTCATACTCGCACGAAGGGAAATATCCGTTGCCATGAATTTTGAGAACCTCCAAGTTCGGCGTGTATTGCAGAAATCCCAGACCTTGACAGAAGCGATCGGACATCTCCAGAGTCTTCAAGTTTTCCAGTTCTATTCCGTACGGAAACTCGTAAAAGCCAGTAACATCTGGCATACCGCAACCGCAGGGCAGTTTTCTTCCGGCAATAATCTTCTCCAGAGTCGTTCCGTGGATCAAAATCAGATCCTTCAGCATTGCATCAGTGACATCATCCAAATCAATCAATACTGACTTCAGGAAAATATTTAGGCCTCTGATAATGTTGAAGTACTCTTGAGTGTCCTTTGAAAACAACACATGGGGTTCAACTTCGAATTGCTTCAGCGCCAACTTGTGCCCATCGTGGTTCCTGATAGCTTGGATAGCCTGCAGCCAGCCTTTGACAACTTCACCAATATCGTCAGTGTCACGGCAAGAGATCCTTAATGAGGTCAACCCAGGAAAATGTGAAAGCAACTCAATCGGGGTTATTGGAAGCTTCCATCTCCCCGTATCGTAAGATACTGACAGCGATCTAAGTTTGGGCTGCTCACCACAAACTGGCTCACTATACTCCACCGTGGTAGAAGACTTCAGAGCGGTACTCCTAGTCTCACTGGGGGACGAACAGTTATCCAGAACTAATGTTTCCAACTTGGGGCAGGATTGGAAAATTACTTTTCTCAGTTCAGCTGCTCCGGAGAAGTCGCAACCAGCCAGAGTTAGTGATGTCATGTTGACTCCCATCAAATTCCAAAATCGATCAATTTGACCTTTGAGTGACCCAGGGCTTTTTGATTTCTCCACGCTCCGTTCAAAAAATTTCCAATCTATTAAATCAAACTGCCGATACGGCTTCACACTGCATTCTTGATCCCAAAAGCTCATAAACGCTTTGAGTGTATTTTTCGAATGGCTGTTGCTTTTCTTTTTGGGCTGCAGGGTGACCTTCCTGTTAAAATATAGGAACCGGAGAGTGGTTGAGGACCGCCAAGTTGAACGGGAGTTCTCCTCCCAAGTTTTAGAAACAAGTCGGCATGTGGCGAGTTGTTTGGATGTGAGCATTCGGAACAAGTTGGTCAAGACCTGTAAAGTACAAATGAAAGCGGTGGTTAAAATAACATGTTTGTTTGCACATGCAACTTTTTAGTTAAAAATAATTAATTTAAACAAGAAACAAATTATAGATGTCATACCACGGAATTAAGCAGGGGGTGCGACTCCTTAGTGAAACCTGATAAGTGACATGATCCAGTTTCCAGCTCCTATGTGAAAAATAATTAGAATTTAAAATTATTACACAACACTTGAAAATTCAATAAAATCCACATTACGGAAATTCTAGGACATATTTTTTGCTAAATGCTTATCTGTTTACCTCCTCCTCGGGGCCCTGAACTGATCCTTCTCCTTCAAAGCTCACCTCGTGCTGCTCTCCGTTAACACCGTTAGATTCATGTCCTGTCCCTTCATCCTTCCCCACAATACGGCCTCCCCTTCCCCTTTTAGGCCTTCCTTTCTTGATCCGCTCTAGTTCCCTCTCGAACTCGGCGATTTCCCTGGGACAATTCAGGTTCCTCTCTGGCTCCCATGTGTTATCAGCTTCTTCCTGAAAGCCCCTCCACTTGATACGGTAGTGGATCTCCCCTCGAACGCTCCTCTTATCCAAGACACTTTCCACCTCGTACTCATCCCCAGAGTCCCTTTCGCTGATGGATTTTTCGTCTGACATGGCTCGAAAAACCGGATGAATTGAAGATCAACAAACCTACAGAAAATAAGAGATTTTAAAATCTTTAATATACCTACGTATGACGTAGTTTATTTTTTACAACGACTACACCAACTGCCATTCAATCGGACACCCCATCATAAAAATACAACTTTAATTAACTAATTAATATAAACTACTTTGAAAGAACCGAAATCATGTAGGTTCTTCAGTTTCACTTTTGAAACTTGGAACTGACCTACCTACCTACAAAACTGAAAACCAACCGGAGTATT
Source organism: Lepidocyrtus lignorum (assembly GCA_034696835.1). Lineage (NCBI taxonomy): Eukaryota > Metazoa > Arthropoda > Collembola > Entomobryomorpha > Entomobryidae > Lepidocyrtus > Lepidocyrtus lignorum. The sequence goes on from JAQGAG010000373.1 coordinate 12,594, forward strand.
TTCCAATTTGATTTAAATGCTTGATTAATTTAATAATTACCTTACCTTTTAGCAATTACGTCCAGATTAATTATTACCAGTTTCCAGGAGTAAAAACTGCAGAAATCAAAATCTACTAAAAAATTAGTATAACTGTGCAGTATCCCTTTCTCGTACACCCTAATTACAATTTTAAGGTAACTGTTGATCCTAATTAAATACTTCTTGAACACTTCTTCAGTCCCAACATACCTACGCCTACACTACTAACTACTGACTGAACGAAAACTTCGACTGCACTGCAAATACAATCCGAAGTTGCTACAAAACAAGCCTGATCCTGTTCGTTCGCTCTCACCATCTCTCACGTTGCAGCGTTGCACGTAGATATAGAGGTAGATAAATACGTCACGTATACGCACGTGATCGAACCCTTGCCATATCAAGTCAATTGCGCTTCTCGACTCTTTTTCCTTTTCTATCTCGATTCTTGACTCGACAAGAATCTCTGTCATGCGTTCGATGACGTTTTTGGTTTTTGCATGTTGCAACTTGCAACTGGAAAAGTGAACGAATAGGATCAGACTTGTTTTGTTGTTTCAATTTCGCTTGATTCTAGACTTTTATTGGTTTTTTAATTTTCCAGCACTTTGTAGTCAATATTAAGGGGCATTCTGACAATTATATAATGCGCTTGATGGGCTTCCCTTTGCGTTGAGTTGTCCTTTGTTCATCCAAGTCACGTGTCGCCAGCTTTTGAAGTTATGAACAGCGCAGCGTTTTTTTCAGCTTTCATGCAAGTAGGTAATTGCATTGATAAAATTTCGTAAGCTTTTCAGATTAGATATTCAGATTTCTATATCGTGGTGCCATGAAGTTGCTAGATAGTTTGCTAGATGTTTTATTCGGCTCATAAAATCGCAAAATTGCTATCCAATGTTGATAATTATGCCTTCCAATAATTTATTAATTAGTCATCATCGTAAATTAAACAAATTTTAAAATTCCGTATTAGATTACTATTACGAGAATAATTTGCTTAAATAATTAATGGGATAATAGTTTATGGATAAGGAAAAAGAGTGTTATGGCCTGAAGAAAAATATTAAGTGGCCAGTGAAGTTTTGCCTACCTTATGGCCTGAAACCACAATAAAAATATGCAAGTGAAATGGCCAGAAAAAAATTAATTCTCCAAAAGTACGCATAAAGGCTTGTTTCACAAAAATGGCTGCTTTATTTATATGTAAAAATTGCCATTATTCCATAATATTCAACTTTTTCAAAACTTAATCCTAATCATTATTCTTACTTATATAACCTAGTCCCCGTCTTACATAATTATGTTTCATAAGCGAATCTCTGAATGAGTGTAAAAGTTGTAAGGGTTGCGTGACACGTTTCTTAATGCAGTCATTCACAAACAATTTTTGTTCACTTGATAAACCCTGATTGCCTGATCGGCGGGTATAGTGTTTATTAACTGTTCTTTACTATTTTGGTGGATCACATGAACACCATTGTGCAAAACCTTGACCTTTAAACGGACAGTGCATTTATTTTTTGGAACACCATAATAAGCCGTTGACGCGATTTTGCATCGTTCGCAATCGTTGACCCGTTGACCGTTGGCAAAAATGCAGCATCATTTATGAACTCTTATGTTTTTTATGTATTTACAGATGATCTACTTTCTGGCAAGAAATGAATTTTATCCTCAACATCCACTTTGGGCAATATTACATTGGCCTGAAGTCCAATAATTCAGATCTCAGGCTTTTCATAAATCAGCTCAGGCCACTAATTATAGTGCCATAATTAATTGTGGACTTGCAAAATGTAATTATAATGTCTGGTTCATTATATTAATGGAAAAAAATGTGGGCTGTCAATACCAAAATACCAACCAATCATTGTCTTTACCATGCGATCTAAAGTATTTGTACCTATTTATATGTATAGGTATGTATGTATCATAAAAATGTATAAAATGTACTTATTCAGCAGATAATTTGGGGACACTTATAATTGTTGGAAGTTTGAAACCTTCGATTGTATTTTACTTGAACCTAATATTCAGTCATTGTTCCTGGATGCTCTGGACGAATTTTAAGTACAGCTTATCATTCCCACATTCAAACGATCTCATATTGTCTTACAATGAAATATTTCAGTATTGAAAAGGTTTCTTTTTCTTTGAGTTTCAATATGTAGATGTAATTTTCAGGTATTGTAAAATTGCATTGCTGGTAAAGTGCTAAACCAGTATTCAATGACTATCTTTGAAAAGGTGTCACTTCAGTTTTCAATTGATTTATACCGTTTTTATTTTACATTTTTGGAGGTGACATTTAAAGTTAAAACAGCGCTGCAAGCGACCAGTGTCGGTTGTTCGGTCGATACACTTTTTCGGTCAGTTGTCAAACTTACCTATGGCAATACACCTGATATCTGACCTCTTTTTTGAAATCTTTTTTTAAAGTTTTTAAAAAATAAGGAAGAAGAAAAAAAGAATCCATATCACAAAAGATAACAAATTCATTCGTATAATACGTAAACATGTCTCTTTTTCTATTAACTCGTTCCACCTTTATCCTTACTTTGTGGCTCAAATGGCCAATGGTTGAAGCCGTGGAAGATTCCAATGAAACGTTTCTAAAGATATTTACCCCCTTCAACAACGACACCTTAAAAAGTCAATGGAGTAGCTGGTTCTCAGCATGGGAATTACCCAATCATCCAATTGATTATGGCAACTTAGTCGGAAATGGCAAATGCATCACCTTCATTACCAATTATATTGGGGCTGATCTCATGGGTTTTACTCAGCCCGTTATTCTCCGAAAGCCAGTACCAGTTGTAATCAATGACGATAACACGACCAACGAAGTTTTTCGTTGGGCGCTTGTCTGGATGACAGCCTCCAACGATCATCACAATTCATATGAACTAATTTCCTCTTGTATTTTTGACGACACAGGATCTTATGACTATGATTATTACCCAAAGCACTGTTCCCAAATTGAATTCTTCAAATTCACAACACGCTCCAAGTCATGGAGTTGTCAAATGATGTTGGAAATGTTTCCTCCAAGATTCACAGGAAGTAACCTGCCTGACATTAAAAATCAATTTCCAGGAATTCGTGACTTACCATTCAATTCATTTCCACATATCTGGCACTACAAGCGAAAAGATTACTTTACAGAGCCGAAAATTCTACCAAGTCAAACACCCATAGTTCATGTACTTGTGGTGCAGGCTCTCTCACTTGAAAAAACTACCAGCGAAAATGTCTGCCCGTTATCAGAAGAATACTTTGTGAAAAAGTGGGTAGGGGATCTAGCGGTGGGAGTTGATTATGCCAATGAATTACATGCAAATTATAAAAGCTTCTTCATTGTGTGGCTACAACCAGATACAACTGGTAATTTTCAGTGGATCTCCTTTCATCAGATGACCCCAAATCCTTCATTGTCGCGGATTGAATGTAGCACTGTTACAAATTTTAATCGCGTAAAGCCAGCAAACATCTCCGGGAATTCAGATATTTCAAAATTGCACGAAATGATAAAAATGACTTGGCCACATCATGTTTTTTGGACGATATTTGCTCCCAGAAATTTACAAACACACCTTGAACGTTGCTCAAACATATTGTCGAGTGGCAGTGGTGGCTACCGTGGCCCGATTTTTAAAATGGTGAAAGCATTTTCGGACACGGATGACATGACAGCTCACATAATTATCCACTTGATGATAACTGTGATGGGGAATTACAGCTATATTATAAGAGAACCGGGTAGGGATAAAATTTGCCAAAATGGTATTTTGGAGAGGGAAGACCGTGGTAATGTACCAGGCAATCTAAAATACGAACAACTCGTATCTTACCCTCAAATACAAATCGATTTGCAGGACGGGTCTAGATTATTCTTACCGCTTTCTATTCCAGATCCCCTGAATAATTACTGCTTCGTTTGTTGTGGCTACAGGGGCACACAACCATTTGCCTTTATCGATGTCGTAAATGCTTACGACATGTATGTCTGGTTTCAACTTGGGATATGTATAACGGGAATTGTCGTAATCTTAAAAATGATTAGCCGAAACAAAAGCTTTGATAGTACCGACAGAGCAATCTCATTGTTGAAGGTCTTGCTAGACCAGGGTAATCCCTTCCCTGAAAACACTTTCCTTGAAGGCACGTGGATTCAAATATTACTTGGAATATTCTTGCTCGTTGCAATCGTCATCAGTAATGGGTATAAGAATAAATTCTGGTAAACAATTAAAGCAACTCATCAAATTCAAATCTATATTGTTTCCTATTGCAAGTTTTGTGCAA
>JAQGAG010000374.1:0-16871 GCA_034696835.1 Lepidocyrtus lignorum
ACCAATTAATGCTGAAAAAGCTCCTTCAATATTTGATTCCATATTTATCGAAGACCCCCGACTCCTTCAAAAAACTTAAGTCCCTCCTCATAACCTCCGCGGTTGATTCCATCTCGTAATAATTATCAACAAGCTTGGACAACTTTCGACTCATAAAAAACGTTGTCAGATCCTCCGCACACTTTAACAAAGCCTCTCGAGCAGGAAGATTCCCTTCCAAGAGTTGGATATGCTCCTCCTCATCATCCACATACAGCTTTTTGAATGGGGCAAGGGGAGAATCATCCACCTCCATTTTCAACTTTCCAAGATAGTCCGTGAGCGTTACTCTCTCAACATGAATCCCCATCTCGTCCGCAATTTTAATTACGATGTCCTCCCTGCCACCAGCCGGATGCACGATATTGTAGACATCTGACGGGGCCTCAGGATTGAAGAAAACATCTAACGAAATTTGGGCGCAGTGATCAACAGGGACGACCATCATGGGAAGGGACAAATTCGGCATGCATCCTAATCTCAGATAAGCCAGCCAACGAAGTACAACATGATTAGTGAGATAGTCACATCTTCCAGTTTTGGAGTCTCCTCCGATGAAAGGATGTCGGATGGTTTTCACTGGAATGCCCCGCTCCCCAGCTTGTCGGCATAGTTGCTCGGATATGTGCTTGCTGAGCATGTAACCCACATTATATGGCAAGCCATCATAGACATTAATGTCCTGATATTTTTCGGATAAGCAACCATGCTCATTCTCCATATCGTAAGCGTCATCCTCGTCCTCGTCATCATTTTCATCCGTGGTGATAACATGAAGGATGGTCGAAGCGTGATAGACATGCTTTAGCTTGGTATCCACTGCGAACTCCAAAATTCGAGAGGTTCCCAGAACGTTAACAGTCCGGATGTGGAATTTCTTTGGATTCGCAGGCTTGTAATATTTTTCGGTGTGATCAGCTTTCACGGCACTGTTAATAATTGCGTCGATGTTACCCGCCAGTAATTTGTATTCTGGCTCGGCCAATCCAAATTTTTCTTCTGTAATATCGCCTTGGATGCATTTCACTTTGTCTATGTTAATTTGACCTTCAAGACCTAAAGCTTTAAGGCGCTTGGAAAGTCTCTCTGATGGCGACATTTTCCCGATTTTTCGAATTAAACAATAAATCGTTTTTATACTGGGGCGGTGGCTTAGCTCCTTCAAAATATAGGGGCCAAGTGTTCCCGTGCCGCCGGTAAGCAGCACGGTTTCCACAAGGGAGATGTCCTTAGCTTGCATTCCCTCACATGGTCGGATATGCTCTGGAAGGGTGGAGTCTTCCGCGATCAGCTTCTGTAATTCATCCCAACTTGGTAGTGTAACCTTTTCTGCGTCCTCGTTTCCTTGGAATATATCGAGGAGTTGATTACTCAACGCTTCGGTGGTGCCACAGTCTTTCAGTTGGCTAGCAGTAAGTGTCATTCTGGAGCCCAAAATATTCTGGAGGGCATTTTTCATTTCCAGCATCATCAAACTGTCAATGCCGAGAGCTTGGAAGTCCGTTTGGTCGTCGATAACCTCGCATTGGTCCATCTTTAAAATATTTCGGAGTGTGGACTTCACCAGATTTTTGAATACGTTTAATTTTCCTGATCGATCTTCCGCGTTGTCGACATCTTTCCAGAATTCATCACTGTTTAATATAACGGTTGGCTTCAGGTCACCCAAAAGACGTTTGTCACCCAGGTAGTTTTTCAAGTCTGGAAACAATTTTGTGGCTAAAGCAAATGAGTCGACGTTCACAACAGACATGTGTGATGTCTGAGTTTTGAGAAATATCTCTAATGCAAGCATTCCTTGAGCTGAAGTGATTGGGCGAATTCCAGGAATGTCTACTTCCGTTGCGATTCCTTAAATTAAAACAATATTTATTATTCCAGCATTAAGCATGGCAAACTTTTTTAGAATGCTTTCATTTTATCATTCTAAAAGGCCGAATATAATAATTCTTACCAATTTCTCCCCAGTTTCCCCAGTTGACTGTTGTCCCTGGCAACCCATTAGATCTCCGATAAGCAATCAATGAATCTTCAAAACTATTGCTGGCAGCATGGTTAGATTGGCCAGGTGACCCAATTGAAGCTGCGATAGATGAGAAAACTACAAAATGTTCCAATAAAAGATCCTTGGTCAGATCGTGAAGGTTCCAGGTTCCGTTTATTTTTGGATTATACGTATATTCGAATTTGCTCCAAGTCTGGTTCTCCAAAGTTGCGTCAGCAAGGACACCAGCAACATGCATTACTCCACGAAGCTGAGGAAAGCCATGATTTGATAACTTTAACTTTTTGAAGAGATCTTGACATTGGTCGTACTCCCCAATGTCCACTGAGAAGGCCTCTACGTGCTTTCCGCCTTTGTTCCAGGACTCCAACTGACTTGCAATTTCTGGTTTTGGCGAATTGCGACTGACGATGGCAATATGTTTTGCCCCGTTTTTAAGCATCCATTTCACAACCTCAAAACCAATCCCACCAAGGCCACCAGTGACAAGATAAGTACTCAATACATTAAATAGAGGGGTCGACGCTGTTATCTTAGAATTTTCAATTTTGACTTCTGGCATCACACACACCACCTTGCCGATATGCTTCGCTTTCTGCAAATAATTTAGTGCTCCTCTGACATTCAAAGCATCAAAACTTTCGTAGGCCACGGGATTTATCTGGTTTAACTCCAGGTACTCACTCAACTGTTTAAATAACTCAAGGAACTCGGATCTGTCCAACGCCATTAAATCCACTATTTTGTAGAACACGTCAGGTCTTAATTCCAGGACTTCCTCTAGTTTCCACACATTTAGTTTGCTCATCTCTATAAACCTCCCACCATTTGCTAATGCTTCCAATGACGCTTCCTTGAAGCCTTCCCCCGTGATTGAATTTAATACAATGTCAACTCCTTTGCCATTCGTCACTTCCATGATTTGTTTGCTAAATTGTGTCGTTCTGGAATGGAATACATGCTTGACTCCAAGATTTCTTAAGTAATTTTGTTTCCTTTTGCTTCCCGCAGTAGCAATTATTTCCGCTCCTACTTGTTTTGCTAATTGGATGGCACAAAGTCCAACGCCGCCGGATGCGGTATGGATTAGTACGGTTTCCCCCCGTTTCATTTGAGCTATCTTGATGAGGCACAGGACTGCAGTTGAAAATACCGCAGGTAAAGTAGCTCCTTCCGTGAAGGTCATTGTTGGAGGAAGAGAAACTAAAAATTCTTCGTTAAGTTTAACATGAGATGGTAGAGACAAATTTTTATTTAAATTCACTCCAATGACTCGATCACCAACTTTTCGTTTTGTAACGTTAGAGCCCACTTTGATTACCACTCCGGAAAAGTCTAATCCAACCGTGTTGACATCTTCAAAAAGCGGGATAGGCTTCAGGACTGCAAAAACGTCCCGGAAGTTGAGTGCCGTAGCTTTAACCGTCACTTCCACTTCATTCTCCTCCAAAGTGTAGCTTTCCAAGACGCCAAACTCCAAGTCAGATATTAGCCTAGTGCTTGGGAGCTTTAGTTGAAAACGATCACACCCACTTGGTAAGGGTAACGGCTCATTATTGTTTACCTTGGCGTTGAAAAATTTTGTACAAAATCGTTGGCCATCCCTGAAGGCAATACTTCTACTCCCCTTTTCCGTCTCCCATAATTCGAAGAAGATTGTAGAAGTTTGATTGATGGCTGACTCATTCGGAGACAAATCCAAACATTTCAGATGTAAAGAAACATTCTCATTCGTAAGAGAATTGATCATTCCATGTAATGTTGCAGCAGTTGGATTGGTGACCTCAAATCCATCAACATTAGAAGTTCCTTGTGTTACAATGTAAAGTCGTGGAGGTACCACATGCTCCTCTATTTTCTGGAGCAGATTTATCAGTGGAAGGGATATCTGAGTTTGATCTCGATTAGCGAGGTCATCTGCAAGACCCCATAAGTATATAACTCCCTCCACTCTATCGGCCGTCAATTGGAGCTCAGACTTCATCAATTCTTCAATGGAATCCTCGGAACATACAGAAAGTCTCCTGACCAGTTGCACCTTCCTATGAACTTCAACAAATTTTTCCTTCAGTTGATGTGCCACGGCTGCATTTGAGTCGGTACAAAATATTATCCAAGAATACTGTGACGTTTCCGCTTGGTTAACATGAGACAATTTGTCCTTTCCCTCTGTCGATAATCTTGCCGTGATGGAACTAAAAACGTTGTTGTACGTTGGTGTCAAGACCACGTTATCACAGTTTATCTCCAGCATGACTTCTTCCCACTTCTCTGGGGTCAGAGTTGCATGGTATGGTCGAAGAGCGGAATCCTGGAATTGCCAGTAGCCCGGAAGTAGTCCGAAAACTAATGTTACACGAGGGTCTGGTACAGTGGTCTCAAAAATGTGGAATATCCCTCCGGGTTTCAGAAGACGTTTCAGATTCCGCAAAGTTTTCCGAAGATCTTTTGCTATATGGAGCACCTCACCCGCCAAGATTATATCAAAATGGCTTGGGCAAAATCCTTGAGCAAGTACATCCTCCTCAATGTCCAACTTCTTGAAAATGACGTGCTTGGAAAACTTTTCAAGTTTAGTTTCTGCAAGGCTGAAAAAGGACACTGAAATGTCCGTGAAATAAAACTCATACGACCCACCCCATTTTTCAAGGCTGTTCAGGAAGCTTTCCGAAAATAATCCTGTTCCTGCTCCGACCTCCAAAACACGTAAAACTGGTGAAGATTTTGTTGGCGTATCAGGGCTGTATTCGTGGCACAGTTGCGAAATCAGCTCATCATTCACCATTTGGAACACCGGAAGTATAAAAATTCCTATTCCAGAATAGTATTTGTCAGCATTTGGCTTATTAGGGTCATCCGTGAATAGAATTTGCAGTGGTTCAATTTTTCCAAGAAGCACTTGAGACAAGTTGCGCCCAATCTCAACCAATATCTGATACTCAGGTCTTGAGCTGTCTTCCGGACCAGTGACCTTCCGCAAGCCCTTGTTAATTTCAACTTGAGTTGGAGGGTCCCCGCAAAAATAATACCTGTCCCCATTTTCAGATTCCGGTATAATTAACCCAGTATCTGCCATTGATCTGAGCAAGAACCTAATAAATTTTATGAAGTGACTCTTCGGTTGTGGCAGCAGGTTCACTAATTCCCTCAAAGTAAATAGGTGCCCTTGAATGGGCGTCCATCCCAGCTCGTACATAGCGTTCAAAAAGTATAATCTTACTAAATCGCAGAGATTTTGGTAGAAGTGTAATTCACTTTCACTAATCTCATTCTTCTCCGCAAGAAATTGTCGTTGTTGATGTGAGAGCTGGAGAAATGGCGAGTTTGTGGTATGATTTAAGTCATATCCTGATTGAAGTACACCTGGAGCACTTTTCCAAACCTCTCTCCATAGTTTTGGCATGGAGGCCTCCTGTTGCTGGATCATCCCTTCCATTAGCTTTACCGAAGTTTCAATGAAGTCAACATCTCTCATGTATGCCAAATGATTATTGTGCTCGTCCAGTAAAACGCATTCCGTTTTTCCTTTTGGGCTTGTGTTGCAATAGATATAGCGAGTTGTGGAGGAGGATTGCTTGAGCCATATAAATTCCCCTATGCCAACTGGTACCTGGAGCTTTTTTCCAAAAGTGTCTGTACATGTCCATAACATAATGGCCTGAATCATTGCATCTGCAGTTATTGGGTGTATTAGGTAACTGTCATTGTTTGTTTCCATTGAGTTTACTGCAAATAATATCCCTTTATCGCTTTTCCAGCCCATTGCCAGACTTTTAAATTTGGGGCCAAACCTCAGACCAACCACCGGAAGCTTTTCGTAAAACTGACTGATATTGTCTGTCTTCTCCCATGAGTTTTGAATAGCTTGGATTTCAATTTTCTTTAGAGTCGACAATGCTGCTGGAACAGGTAGAAATTTGGCTGTTGCGTGGGAGACCCACTCCCCAGCCCCTCCAGAGGTGGATGGCACATGGCGAGCAATTTCTACGCAGTAGCGAATTTCGTCTGCGCCTTCATCCATATCCAGTTTGGAGGTAGTTTGTAGTCGGCAAATGACGGATTCATACATGGCAAGAGGTGAAGTTATTCTTAACGCTTGTAATGAAACTGGTCGCTGGGGCATCTTAAGAATTCCCGATATAGCCACATCCTGTACAGTTGCGTGACCCGCCGCAAGGCCCATTTCAAGAAAGCCTGCCCCCGGAAATACAACTGTACTTCCGATAACGTGGTCTTGAATAAATGGAGAATTTTTCAATGTCAACTTCTTTTCAAATATGGTGTAACCACAGTGGGTTGGAACAACCTTCCCTAAAAGTGGATGTAAAGTGGGTAAATCCGGTTCCAACGTTTTCCAGACTGGCTTTCGGTTAAATGGATAGAACGGGAGGGATACTCGGGATCGTTTGTAATAGCGGTCAAATCCTTTCCAGTCAGGTTCTCCATGCCACTCGGATAAGTACAATTTACCTAAGGTGTCCAACATGGTATCCCAGTTTGATTCGTTTCTTCGTATGGAAGGAAGGCAGGTTATGGACTTCCCTTCCATATTCAACATCGTCAATGCTGATAAAACAGGATGTGGACCAATCTCCAGGAAAAGGGTAATACCTTCGGATTGAGCAACTTTACATGCATCTATGAAATTAACAGGGTCTCTAGTGTGGCGCATCCAATATTCGGAGTTAATGAACTCCAAGTCAGTTAACTTTCCATCCAGTCCGGAAATATACTTTGGAGCGTCGTCCTGAACAATATTTGGTTTTGCTGTTTTGGCAACCTTTCGGTAAGCTTCCAGCATTGACTCCATATGACGGGAGTGGAAGGCATGGGTGGCCGCCAATACTGTTGACTTCAGTGACTCCCCTTCACAATATTTGGCAAACTCATCAATGAAATTGGGATCACCTGACACCACGGTCTGCTCTGGAGCATTTAGTGCTGCGTAATCAACCCAGAACCCGGGGAAAACTTGACTGAATTCCTTAATAAGTTTATCCACGATCACCTTGTTGGCTTTGATGGCAAGCATCTTCCCTCCTGGAAGATTATCGATAAGACGACTCCTCTCTGCGACAAGCATTAGTGCATCTTCAAATTCTAGAGCACCGGCGGCCACTGCGGCAGCAAACTCTCCTAAACTGTGTCCCATCACGTAATCGGGTTTCACACCCCAGGACTCCCAAAGTTTGAGTAAGCAGTACTCCACGCAGAAGATGCTTGTCTGGCTGTAAAGTGTTCTGCTGAGTTCGGCACCATTATCTGACGTTGCCCAAAGCGATTGCTTCAGATTGATTGCATACCGGCTGGATAACACTTGGTCACATTTATCAAACTCATCCCTAAAAATGGGCGAAGTGTCGTAAAGACTTGCAGCCATGTTGGGGTATTGTGAGCCTTGTCCAGTGAAAAGAAAACAAAGTTGACTTCTAGTTGACTGCACCTCTGTCGATCTGAATGTTTTCGTCTTCAATGCATTTTTTGCACCATGTAAATCTTTTGCAATAATAACAGCGCGATGATTAAACGTTGCCCTTCCAGTATTTGCAGAATAGGCGAGGTCGGCAAATCCCACTTCGTTTTCTGTGGAGTCCAGCAGTTGCTCGTACTTTGTCAAAAGTTTTTGGAATGATTCGGGCGACTTGGCTGAAATCTTCATAATATGGACGGGTCGTTCATTTTTGCTATGGATTTGTGTAATGGGAATCTTAGGAGGCTCCTGTATAATGGCGTGGCCGTCTGAAATTATAAGAAATGAAATGTTATGCGGAGAAACATCTCATTGATATTTTAGAACCTTCAAAATGATAATCAAAAACGTTACCTGTTCCAGTAATCCCAAATGAGCTGACCCCAGCAAGCCTCGGTTTTCCAATCTGCTTAGGCCATGGCATTGCTTCCAACGGTATTTGAGCAGGAATCACATCCAAGTTAATCGCAGGGTTCAACTTATTTAAATTTAAATGCTTCGGGATCTTCTCATTCTTCATGGAAAGAAGAACCTTAATGATTCCCGTGATTCCTGAAACCGATTCCGTATGCCCAACATTGGTCTTCACTGAACCAATCACAAGTGGTTCAGATCTTCCAGTTGAATATGCTTTGGTGATGGCGGCAATCTCCATTGGATCCCCGACAGGAGTTCCAGTTCCATGCGCTTCAATATAACTTACATCCAGCGGATTCACATCAGCATCCTTCAAAGCCAATTCCATCGATAAGCTTTCGCAATGAACAGTGGGAGTCCCCAAACTTTTACTACACCCTTCTTGAGTAATCGCAGAGCCTCTTATCAAGCCCCAAATATTATCCTCGTCCCTGACGGCATCTGAAAGTCGCTTCATGAGAAGGACTGCGCAGCCTTCAGCCCGACCGAAGCCGTCCGCTCCCTCATCAAACGTTTTGGAACGGCCATCCGGGGCAACTACAAAACTGAGCGATTCCTTATCAAACGGTTTCAAGAATATGTTAACTCCGCAAGCCAGTGCTAAACTGGATTCATGGCGTCGCAGACTTTTACAAGCCATGTCCACTGCAACAATGGCGGATGAGCAACCCGATTCCGTACCGATGCTGGGACCTGTGGTCTCCAAGAAATGGGAGAGCCTTGCAGCTCCTGTTGCAAATGAGCTTCCAATGTACACCCGGAAGTTATCTACGTCGGTGGTGTGTCTCACCATGTCCTTGTAGTCGTCAAGCCAGCTCCCCACGAACACTCCTGTTTGAGTACCACGGAGAGAGTTGGGGTCAATCATGGCGTCCTCAAGAGCCTCCCATGCTACTTCGTGGAGAAGTCTTTGTTGAGGATCAATGAGCTCTGCTTCTTTGCCGCTGATTCCAAAGAACTTGGCGTCAAATTTATCTACCGGGAAGGATAGATAGCCAGCCTCCAGCTTACGGTCTTGATCTTCATAAGCCACATTTGTGTGCTCCCTCGACCATCGGAACGGAGGAAGGGGTTTGATTGCTTCCTTGCCGCTGCTAAGGAGATCCCAGAATTCTTCAACATTGTTGCCACCTGGAAGCCGGAAACTCATTCCGACAATGGCGATTGGCTCTGTCTTGTATTTTGTAGATTGGTGGCGTGAACTAGTATAAGGCTATTTGATATATTCATAGATGTTAGAATTTAATTTCTTGTTCTAATTGGTAGAAAAATTAAGTAACTCATAAACTTACACAGTCAAATTTTGGCTGCACATCTTCAAGGTAAATTTTTTTGCATTGTTCAACGGCAAACTAAGGTATGCACCATGAAATAAATAAAGTAAATATACTATTCCAAATAATTAAACTGGAAATGCAAAATTACAGAAGGAAAAATGTTTCTAAATTTTTACTTTTGTACCTTTTCAAACATGCTTAGTTTTTGATAAATTTTTCCCAAGCGTTCCTCCATAATGTCTAACGGATGGACATCACCAAAATGGACGATTGTCACCTTTGAGCTCAGACTAAAAACATATCCCCATTTGCAAACTGTTTTTACTGCATAAATTAGAATAAGTATGCATAATTATTCACAGCTACCTTTTGGAAATCCCACCATCCAAATTGAGTCGACAGTTGTACTCTTCATCCAATTTCTCCCATTTGGGAAAGTTGTTCTGGATCCAGCTACTGAAATTTTTAGTAAAGCTGTTGGCGTTGACCTTAAAACCGTTACTGATTGGGCTCGAGGGTTCCTTATTACGACCCATTTTCTCCAGCGCCATGCCGTAATCCAAACTAGGAGAAAACAGGTATACAGAAGAGTCCAACCCCTTCCCATTTCCACATGCGGCGAACTCACCATATTTCTCAAAAATGTTATCACAGTTTCGCATTACCTTCAGAGGAAATAAATTGATTAATCACAATATTTTTTTTCGAATTTAAATCTGGGGCAGTGTGAGATATACTAATTCAAAGTGTGTACCAAAGTGTTTGGCGAGAGGTAGGCACACTTGCTGAATACCACAAAGGAATACGCTTCTACTTTTGCATAGTCTTCAAGACTCCACCCATTTGAAATAATATCTTGATCGAGAACGACAACCATGTCAAAGACAGTTTTCAACTTCAATCTAAATTTAAAATGAATTTAAGTGCAATTAAGATATCAATTTTAATTTGTAAGCGTCTATCTAAAGTTAATTGAATATTTTGGTAATGATAGCGGCATTTATCTAACCTTAAGTTTCGTGAGACGGTGTGTGCCGTAACAATAGCTAATTTCTTTGCTGTAAGAACTCTCCGAAGGGATCCAGCCAAGACAAGTGCCTTCAGCACTTGACTATCATCCACGGCGGAGGTCACCCACGCCTCCATCCCTGCAACAGCTTGTTGGTTCATCAAAGTAAAACGTAAATATATTAATGCACAGTGTCACAGGTCACCCCAAATAATATACAATGATGATTCGAAAATTTATTTATTCCTTACTCATATTGACTGATCTTGCAATTTTGACCACAGGCTAACTATAAAAATAATCCTTTAAGCTATAGAATGCTATGAAATTAGAATAATTTTAATTTAATTTAAATTTAATAATATTTGCGTTAACTCAACAATAATACCAGGGTTGCCAAATGTATTGAGCCACATCATCACTGTAGAGCTACAGTCGCTTACTAAATCCGTTTCTTGACAATGACTAGTTTTTTTATTCTCCTTTTCACTATCATAGCTCTACGTGGAAATTTCTAGACTTTAAAAACATAAAAACAAGGAAGATTCCAGATGTAAATCAAAACAATGGAACTTACCGTGTTTACAGGATGTTAAAATTCTTATGACTTCCCCAACATGTTTAAAATTCCAAGTAAGGCTCATTCACATTTTAATTATGTATTGAGCCTCAAACTACAAAATCATAACTATAATATTTTCCCGTGCGACAACTCATCCTCATTTAAAACTTAAACAAACAGTCCCATGTCGGATTAAAATGGAGTAGAACATAACCCTCTACTCCGTACGCAATTATGTGGCAGTAGCCAGTAAAGAGGAAGAAATAGTCAGGTTTAATCGCGAATCTCTGGTCTTCCCACAAATACATATTAATCTTTCGCCTTTTAATCGCGAATTATGGCGGTAATTTAATCGTCATTCGTTTTAATTACATGTGTTTTTCAAGTCTGTGAGAAGTACAGAGATGCAACAACAACCTGAAGCAATTTTTAGACAAAGCAGTTGAAAGTTGAGTACAGAGTCCAGACAATCGTAATACATTTCTCACGCCTGGGTTCTGGTTTTCCTTCCTTGAATAGATAAATTTACTTGGGTTTATTAATGTGTTTTACTTAATTAAGCTTATCTGCTCCGAGGGAGCGCTAAAATGTTTCAATCACTCCAAACAATTTGGTAACCCTAGCGAAGAAACTTACCTTACTTAAATCTCAAAACCATATAATTTAAAAAGGTACTCATATTTTTGTTTGCCAGATTTGCTCATTAGTAAAAGTACTAACTAAGTAGGTAGTATCTAAATAAGCAAAAATGTAAATATTTGCAAAAGCAAAGTTATGAGAAAAATATTATTTTTTAGTAGAGGGTGGTCATCTTAACATCTGTGATTTAAAATACGGAACAACTTTTGTTTGGTAAATAGTCATCATCAGCAGTGTAGTTGCGAGATGTAATCCTCCTGACATGACTCATGACAAGATACACTCATATCAAAACATCAATTTTTCGCATCACTGGAAACCAGTTCTAGCCTTTCAGCTTTATTGCTGTTCTCACGAAAGGAATTTACTGTCCTTTGTCTCACCCAGCTAGATGTAAACTGGGAGTTTTCTTCACTTTTCCATCAATTTCGCTGAAACTATGACGCAAATAAAATTACTGGCTTCTATTAATGCTCAGAAGGAATCAAGTTGTTCAGGTTGTTTGGGATTTTGAGGGGTGCATGACCGCTTGGGATTAGTAAACTGAAGGGAGTTACCCAGATTTCCTCGTTCTCTGCATCTCTTCCTGATGTACCTAAATAATTTCAAGCAAGGAAGAACTATAATGATATGTCCATTAATTAAGTGATTTTTGTCAAGGTTTATCGCAGATATTTTTGAAATCTATTTTCGTGACTTGTGACATGAATGAGGTATTTTAAGGATATAAAATCAAATTAACTTCTCAAGCTGTGTATTAAATTTCAAAAAAAATCATGCCCATGATTGTGACGATTGATAATGAATTACTTTTTCGTATAACGCTTTTACGACAAACCGGGGTCTACTTCGTATTTTTCCAATGAGTAAAGAAGGTCCTTAGGAAACCTGAATAGTTGTGGTGAGAGTACGGTGGAAAATATGGGAGTTTCGTAAAACAATGGTTGCATTGACATTGATATAGACATAGAGCTGTGTTATATTTGTAAGATTCGTTAGCACTTCGTTAAATGCCTGAGAGATATCTTATGATCCTTCAGTTGAATTGAAAATATGGATATGCCAACGACCTAAAACGCATTTACCACATTGGACATTTTACATGCTATTAAATGGAAATCATTAACATTGAGTCTGCCAACGACCAAATTTGCAATTAGACGGTGGAACAAATTAAATTTAAACCTTTCAAAAGTAGGAACATTTATTGGCACTTTGGCACTCACTGTTATGGACAGTTCTTTATAGTGCGTTTTGCTTGTGTGAAAGAAATGGCACAGTGGAAAATGATAGCTCACTGCTTAAGAGTATTCCATATTACGCAATTAAGCAATAATGTAATAGTGTAATTAATAGTCATTAATCATCAATATCACCAAAATTATCATGACAGTCGCATGGCAAACATTTTGTAATATATCACTTGGGCTCATCTCATCTCATTCGCTTGTCTTGTTCCTGTATACGGCTGGTTGATGCTTATGCTTATTGTAAAAATTGCACCTGTCGGTGGCGCATTTTAGAGTGAAAAGCTCAAGCCCAAGATGATGCTGATGAAGTAAAGGAGTTTCAAGATTTCTAAATATAACTCGCGGATAAATGAATAAGATTATTTTTCTCTTCAAAGATTCACCGACTACTGTTACTAATGAGTCATTAGTAATGAGAAACTTTGCATTAGAGCCGCCGTCGTGTTTTGACTTCAACAAAAATTTGTCTGACCATCATTTGTGTTCGGATCCTTTTCCGTGATCCTTCTTTTTTTTTATCCAGCGTTTCGGCGTATACAATAATCTCTTTTTTTTCAGGTGGGAATTGTTTCTCTAAAAGTCATTTAATTTTTTTCATTGATTATATTTCCAATGTCATTCCATATTTCATAGCATATCAACATATGTAGGTAAAATAATAAAAAACAATATATGTTGGGGGCGATTTGCGAGCAAACCTGCACCTCGTGAGAATATTTCAGTGGGATAATGTTTCCTTAAATATTCCATTAACAAATTGTTTACGTGCTTATATTACTTTAAAACAAGTGTTTTTATGTTCAATATTAACTATTTTTATTCTGATAAACGTACCTATGTGGGAATTCTATTAGTATTTTCTGACGCATTTCATAATATCTGTAATCTATCAACTGGATCCGTGATTTGAGGTTTTGTGAGCATCTACTGTGCTGGTATTTACAAACTGTGGCACCATCATATATGAAAATTAATTTAGCTACTTTTTATCAATTTGTCTTATAAATGATTACAAAATGTGAAATGTGTTGATCGAAACGTTGTGATTTGTGATTTATAGTTTTTTTGTTTGTCGGGAGCCCACTGCCCAATAAAAACAAATCAAGATGGAGGCCATTAAGAAGAAGATGCAGGCGATGAAAGTGGAGAAGGACAATGCCGGGGATAAGGCAGACACGATGGAGCAAGTGGCTCGGGATGCCACTGCCAGAGTCCAGAAGGGGGATGAGGAGGTGGACGCTCTTAAGAAGCGTTTAGTCCAGCTGGAGGCTGAATTCACTACCAATAAAGAGACCCTCACAAAAGTTAACGCCAATCTCGAGGCCAAGGAGAAAGCTCTTACTGCTGTAAAATCTTAGATGGAATGGCATAATATATGTATTACGCAAATGAAATGATGTAATGAAAATACTCAATTTTTTTTCTCAAAAGACTGAAATGGAGTTGAATGGCCTAGGCCGTAAAGTTCAGCAATTGGAAGAGACGTTCGAAAATACAGAAGGGAAGCTTAAGGCTATCAATGACCAACTTGTTCAAGTCGCCCATTCTGGTGACGAATCAGATCGGTAGCTTTTCAAAACAATTAATCATATGTATCTTATTTAAACATGTGCCAAATTCTGAAATATGGATTTCCCCTATCATTTACAAATTTACCAAATTACCAAATCCAAGGATGCGTAAAGTATTGGAGAACCGTTCTGCGACTGATGAAGAGCGGATGAAGTCATTGGAGGGGCAACTCAAGGAGGCCACTGCCCTTGCTGAGGAGAATGACAGGAAATGCGATGAGGTTAATTTAAATTAGTAAAACATTTTTAATTGTGTTGCTCCTTAAAACATTTACCTATTTTTTGTTTGGGCCCAGTTGTTGAATTTTTGTTTGCATCTCCATTTCCACTAGCACTGAAGCAATCATTTGCCATTTTCTAGCCATATCTTTGTATTTTTGCTCACGAATTAACAAAAAAGGATAATTTTGGAATTCCAGGTTGGTCAGAAGTTGGCAATGGTAGAACAGGAGGTGGAAATTTCTGAAGACAGAGCCAACACTGGAGAAATGCAAGGATATTTGCTTTTTTACTTATATTATCTGGATGACCCTGACATGTGTATTTTATTGGAAGGGACTTTAACTAAATTTTGTTTGTCAATCTTACAGGAAGATCCTCGAGCTTGAAGAAGAGTTGAAGGTTGTCGGTAATAACTTGAAATCTCTTGAAGTATCTGAAGAAAAGGTCAGTTATTGAATATTATTAAGGTTTCTTTAAGCATTTTGTCTTATCACAATTTATCATCATAATCTGATCTTATCAAAAATCTATTTGTCTTATGAAAGGCTCGACAAACTGAAATTGAATTCAAGTCCTCCATCAAGAGTCTATCCGTTCAGTTGAAGCAGGTAAGCCGATTACTTAGCGAAGTTGCAATTATATCTATTTCCAATTTATTCAACTCAAATCATTTGTGTGATTTTTTAAATTTCTAAAACTTTTAGTCACGCTGATAAAATCTAAATTTACAAGTACTTTTAAATTTACATTAACCATGGTTAAGTTTGCGTAGTAGAGCCGTAGAGCATTATAAAACTTTACAATTTAACAACAAGGATGACTATACATAAATAAGACCAGTCATAGGTAATATTTAGCAGCTAATTTATGCAAAAAAAAAACAAATTGCTTAAAATATATTATCAAGTTTAGTTGTTATATCTTTATAAGAATGGGAATAAACATTTTGTTCGATATAATGTAGGCTGAGGCTCGTGCCGAATTTGCGGAGCGTACGGTCCAAAAATTGTTGAAGGAGGTTGATAGAATTGAAGGTATAAAATAGATTTTAATATATATTATGCTAGCTCATCGAATTTGAATTATTCTATCGAAATGGAAAAATATATGCATGACTATTTTTTGGACTTACAGATGAGCTGAAGAACGAGCAAGAGAAGTACAAGTCAATTACTACTGAGCTGGAGACAACATTCTCTGAAATGACAGGATACTAAATGAAAATAATTGTTGCTGTGGATTCGTCTATGTAATTTTTTAGTTTTGGCTTCTTTTTGGACAAAGTCAAGCGGGCAGCTCTAATGATAACTGAATTGCTATTTTAAACTCAATTGGAAAGTAAACATCAAGTTCTTATAAAAAAAATGACATGAAAATGAATTGCTATAGAATATGACATCTATCTCATCTTCTGCAGTTGTTACCCTTTATATCAGTATTTAGTAAATTAACGAGCTAGGGTTGAAGGGACGCGCACCTGCTATTGAAAAGTATGCTGTCAAACTATATGCAATTGAAAATTTTAATCGAAACGTATTTAATCGAATCCAAAACGCGTAATTAATCAAAACCGACTGGCAAGTTAACGTAATTAATCGAACGCGCATTTACCAAAATAAGCATTTACCATACCTATAAATACCAACCATTATTTACCGAAACATGAACCAAAGTGAAACATGAAAAGTGAACCACCTTTCGTTCCTTGTCATTATCATATCTTATCGTTTCGTATCGTAGAGTCGTGGCACAGGAGATTAGTAACAGTTGCAGACGGCGCAAATATACAATTTTTTACTTTAGTAAAGCAATTAAAACTTGAAGAAAAAATACTACTGTAGTTATTGCTCAGAAATTGGGAGGGACTAGAGTTAGATTGAAGACAGTTAAGCAGAGAAAACTGGATGCTGAACTTGTTAACATGGTCAGTCGCTATAATGTTCTTACCTTATGTAAATATTTAGAGGGTATGTCCTACAATATGTCATTTTTGAAAAGACATTGTGTAGCCGGGGAACTGATAGTCGAGGATGCTGAGAGCAGTCCAGAAACTGAGGACATGCCAACTCAAGTAGTAGTAGCAACAACTTCATCAAATGTTGCCTTATCAGTACCTTCAACCTCCAAAGCTACTAATTCATTCATAGCTCCTATATCCTCAAAAGCGACTACTTTTGACAAGACATATAGCACAGCCCCAGTTTTGAAACGCAGAGGTAGAAAAAGGAAAAGCAAGATAACGATACTAATGTTGCAGTAAGCACCCGGAGTGCCACAAAACGAGCTAAACTTGGTTTATAAATTGATTAATTGTTATAAGGAAAAATTGTTTTAGAAAGGAAAGTTTAAAGAGGAATCACGTGATAATGTTAGCTTGAGGAACGATAGACGCGTTTCGACCTAGTTGGGT
>JAQGAG010000375.1:0-16835 GCA_034696835.1 Lepidocyrtus lignorum
TTTGAATTCAATCGGTCTATGCGATTAGACGCTAGAGAGTAAACGGACCGACGGACGGACGGACAGACGGAGAAATGTCAAAACCAATACATACCTTACAGGTACGTAATAATAAAACAGTTGTATGTACTTACCACTTACGTTCAACAAAATAATTTCCTGTGCGTACAAATTTGCGTCAAACATGACATATATGATGACATTTTATGTATGTGTTTTGCGTACGTGTGTAATTGACGTAAAAGCGAAGTTTCAATATGAGTATTTAGGTAACAACAGTTTTATGCCCGGAAACGATCAAATTAATTTGACATACCTACCTATATTGTCTACGATGCTCAAATATGAAACTGAATGACATCATCGCGTTTGGAATGAACCTTAAGTTTTTCGTAACTTACATAATATTTTTGCCTACGTAAATTCATATTAAGGAATCATAACATAAAACGCTGACACCGACAACATGACTAGGGTAAATATTGTGATTTCTGGTTTGAAATAGTCGTTTTTCATTGATTCCGCCATACGTTCTCTCCTGATTCATAATGTACAAATACCAATATAATGTATCAGATCGGTATTACTTCAGCTTGCATCCATCCATAATCCATACGGCCTTTAGCATATTTGCATTTTTATTTTTTTGCGTTTACCTTAAATATAGTCGAAATTATAATAATTTCCATCATATGCAGCTCAAATGCAGTTTGTCGCAAGCGGTTCATTGCAATGACGTAGAGGAAGGAAAAGGATAAGTTCACGAATCTCTTAAAACCAAATTATATAATCCAAAATTAATGTTCATAAGTGATTATGTTTTAGTTCGGATGCAATGTACAGCTTTACAACATTCATCATTCATATCGGCACAGGTATTTGGTATATTGTATCATTTAGGTTGAGTAATCAAAAATGATATGTCTTTCTCACAGGACATATGCTCAAATGCCCAAATTTGCTTTCACCGGCTTTGCTCCCCCATGCTCCAATGCCAACAAGCAAAAGAAAGTAAAAATCAAAGCATTTCAGCATCCATGATACCTATTTTATTCAAGGAAAGTGTTGCTGGGAATCTATTTAGAGGTTAGATAAATGTAGTGGAGTTTCCTTGTGTGCTCGCACAGGCTGTTTACCATAAAGTTCCTTTTGTTTAATATCAACAGTGTAAGTACGTTAAATTTAAGTACAATTATGTACGTTTTATTAGCATTATTTCTTTCTTTCAAGTTCGGTATGAACAACGTAATCAATGCTTCATTTTTTGGATATCTCCTTCCAGTACAGTACACTACACTGCACTGATTCCTAATATTGTGGACGGGGGCAGACCTGACTGTCAGACTGTCAATTCCACAAGAGGGTATCCATATCCATCTGCTCCCTTCTCCATTTCCAGTCATTTACGTAAGGCAAACCCCGATTCCAATTTACAAACGTTTTTCAGGTACATATGTGGTATAATATGTGAGGATATAATATGTGAGGATATTCCAACGTATTATATAAGGTAGTCCATAAGTTAACTACTTTACCACTGTAGATTATAGCTTTAGACAGTCTTCAACGAAAATACTTCTCTCTTTTTTCTCAAGATTATCATTATGATTTATCTTTACACGGCAGTGCATGCACTGCAGTGATTGCTGGGATAGGACGTGAATTGGGAAAAGCGTTAGTTTTTGATTTGTTGTTGCCAAAACAAGGCTCGCTTCTCTCGTTTTAAAACCGTTTTGTTAGCTAATTTATTTATAAAAATAAAATTCAATATTTTGTGCATTCACTTAATAGTCTAGTATTTCTAAATCCCGGGTAGTGAACACGGCGGAGACCATGGATGGAACTGAGGAGGACACCGGAAACAACAAGATTAATCCATTTGAACAACCTCCGGTAATTACTAGATGAAATAAAAATCGGGTTTTCTAATTCACCGATTTATATTTGTTTGCAAATGTTATAAGCTCTGTAAATATGATTGTATTTTGCTGTTGTTTGCGCTCCAGATTCTAGAGACTTTATTTAAGCACATTAAACAACTCCCCCTGGAAGACCTCACAAACTGCAGGCTTGTAAATACGCAGTGGTATAACGAGACCTTCTCAGCCTGGCGTTCCAACGCCACCCTCAAGTTTGAAGGGGGAGGGATTGTCTGCACACGAGATCATGGCTTTGGCGCCCAACGTTTAACTCCCCTCGACGAATTCCTCGACATCTGGGAAGCGTGTGATTGGAGTTCATGTCCATTCAAAAAGTTCAAGTTACCCGACTGGAGTTTTAGAGCTGTGGAGGAACAACGGTTTCTGGAGTTGGTGGGGGGCCATATAACTTCGTTGACCCTTAAGCTGTCCCGTTATGGAGGATTGAATCGTAGGATTATCTATCAAGCCTTCCCAAACCTTCAGTTTCTCAAATTAGATGATGATGATTTTTGGCATTGGGTACATCAAAATGATTATTTCGATAATTGGGCTCGACGAACGCATGAAATCCTAGAATACAAGGAGCCTGTTTTCGGGGTTTATAGACAATTAAAGTCTTTAGAGCTTTCCTATCCCAGCCGTCATTCGATAATGGAGTTGTTGACCCATTTCCACGAGCTGGAGAGCCTGCGCCTGAGCCTCCACGGATTTGAAAACTCCATGCATGGACATGGACAAGCAGAATATCGGAAGTTGTTGGAAGTTATAAGATTAATCAGGGCGCAGGACCCCACAAAACTGCCGTTGAAAAACCTTGATGTTATCTTTGTATTTAACTTGGGACAACATTATACCGCCGCCTCAATGCAGCTTCTGAATTTACATGAGCAGCTCCACCTTCCACTTCAGCGTTTGCAGATTTGGTTTTACCCCGAAAGCGACATGAATCCGCATGTCCTGAGAGATATTTTACGATATCATTCTTCAACTCTGAAGCATTTGCAATTTAGTGGAAGTGTTCCGAACATGCTCTGCAGATCGTTCCCTTTTGGAATCAACCTTGAAAATTTGGAAGAATTATTCATTCCATGTCATCGTTTTTCCGACAATTTAAACTACTTAAAGTACACTCCAAAACTGCGTGCTCTGGAAATTAAGGGGATTACCCTGTTTGACACGGACATATTATTTTCCAACTCGTCTCAACTTGAGATTGGGGATTGGACATTGCCAACGTTGACAGAATTGAGATGTGAAGAGTTGCCATTGTCTATTTGTAACTTGGAAAACCTCATGAAATGGATGCCCAACGTGGAACGTTTAAGCCTGAAGCTGGACGATTTCCAATTCTCAATGGTCTGCAACAATAAGAACTGGAGACATCTGAAGCATTTTGAGGATTGGGGGCATGAGCTCACTGATGAAGGTGTGATTGGAACAGGAAATGGATTTGGGGCAGTTGGGGATGACAAGGAAGAGGCGCAGCGGGTCCCCAATATTTCTAAACTTAAAAGTAAGTTTAAAAATTTAGTATGAATGGCCATTTCTAGCTAACATGCTTTTAAGTAACTGTAACATTAGTAAACTGTAAAATGATAATTTAGAACTTTAAACTGACTGAATAATATGATTATATTCTATGACATTTTCGCAGACTTGACCTCATTTAAGTCATCCAGCTACAAACTTACCCCCGCATCTTTGCAAGATGAGTTTTTAAAGTTGGCCAATCTGAAGAAGCTTACGTTGTGGGAGGTAAGCACTTAAATGAAAGCGTATTTATCTCTTCCGTTTGTCCCTTGCATTTTACTGAAGTCTATAAAGATGGGCATAAATTGGTCTTTAACTTATGTTTCTCCTTTTTTGAAATATTTCTATCTAGCTACGACTGGACGAAAAGGCAATATATGGGCTTAGAAACCCAGATATCAAACCTGAAGTCAGATACGGCGAGTGGTGGTGATTCAACATCCAGAGATTAGCAGATTGATCATGAAAGAAAAAGGTGATAGTATAGAATTACGGTTTGGTGTGTCATAATTTAATTGTGTTTCAATTTCAATCAGTTAGGTGAGAAATCAACATATTTTTTGCTTTTGTGCAGGCCAAAACCCCAGACAGAAGATGAGACCAGACAAGATAACTCAGATTACGATACAGCGAATCCGGATAAGGATGGGCGATCTGACAATGAGCAGCAGTGAAAAAGACAACAAGAGTGTAGAAAGATCAGAAATAAGTTTATGTGCGATTTTTTATTTTTTATCCCCATTGGTTGAAAAGTGCCCATCATATTTTCCAGATTTTTAGAAAATAGAATCGATAGAAAATGAGACAAGTAATTAATTTAAGACATAAGCCACTTAATAAGTAACTATTTTCCATAATTTGTATTACTTAGGATAAGCCGAGAAAGGCGTATTGTACGCATATAATTTTAGAGAATAAGATGACAAAAATGTTGTCCGCATTTTGCTTGGAATAATATAAAATTAATATTTTGGCTCTTTGCTCATTTTAATTATAATTAGCAACATGTCGCAGTTTTAATTTAAGATAATGACATATTTTTGTATTTACGTATACGAAGAAAATAATGATTGTGTTGATGTTCATTAGTCTTAACAGCCCATTCCTCCACCACGAAAGTTTAAAGGTGACAGGATTTAGGCTTGCGAGAGCCAATCGAAATTCAGATTCAGTTAGATTAGTCAGCTTATGGCAACCCACACTCTAAGGTTGTTCATCAAGCACGTGTAAATATTCATTAAGTTTAAATTTTAAGATAAATTTAGAATATCTTTTGTACACGGTGGTAAACCACTTCCGGTTGAAAATCTACGAATAAACGTTATCCGTAGACCAAATAAATTACACATTACACTTATCTGTTTGAAATAGTCGTTTTTCATTGATTCGGCCATATGTTCCCTCCTGATTCATGATGTACAAATACCAATGTATATCAGATCGGTATTATTCAGGCTTGCATCCATCCATATGGCCTTTAGCATATTTGCATTTTTTTTGCGTTTACCTTAAATATTAGTCGGAATTATAATAATTTCCATCGTACAACGCAAATGCAGTTTGTCGCAAGCGGTTCATTGCAATAATAATGACGCAGGGGAAGGAAAAGGTTGATAGGTTCACGAATCTCCTAAAACGAAATTATTATCCAGAAAATGTTTATAAGATAAGGAATTGTGTTTTAGTTCATGCATTGTGCAGTTTTACAACATTACAAGTTGTAATGTAATTTGCAACATGCATAAAGCCTATAAAGCCTCTAAACCTACACGGGGCAACGTGAAACTTTGCATTATTATTTGGATTTATTAGGTTCATCTGAACAATCAGGTGTTGACACAATATAGACAATTGTCAAGCCTGAATAACGCTAAAAATATATTGTCAAGTGAAAGCCTTCCCTATCACTTTTGACTTTCTCTGAGGAAATCTTTGGTGAAGGCTCTTAATCAGGCCAAAATGCCCTCATTCACTTTCACCTCCTTTGTTCCTCCATAAAATACCTCCATCCAATACGTAGGTCCATATGGCCAGTGTGTGATTTGATCACAAAAATATTATGTAAGTTGACAGGACAGCAATAGCGAATTCTTCATTGAAAACTATATTTAGGTCATGCAGTATCTGTTTAAATATAACTGCATATCGGTTTCGGAGTCCACATCCTTTTAGTCATAATGCTCCCTCGTTTATTAATATCAATGCAGGTATCAAGTACATAAAAAGTACAAATTAACTCCGTTCTAGTTCTCGTAGCATTTCTTTCTTTTAGTTTAGCATGAACATGAACACATTTTAAACTTAAATTTGCTATCGCATCTAGCTTGTCCGCTGTGTAAAACCTATGATCTTATATGGACGGGCTTGACTGACTATGACAATTCCACAAGAGGGTATCTATTCCCTTCCTGGTCCATTCCTTGTTCCTTCCTAATTTAAAAATAATGATTACGTAATAAGCTACAGTTACATACATGATATACATTATTATGTCCCTATGATTGATTAGATATGCATTGCATGCTTGAAGTTTCCACTGCACATTTTTTACCAAGTCATTTCATGTTAATTTGTAGCAGGGATTGATTGGTACAAGAGTGGGAGTGAATCTTGAATTCCTCAGTTTTTATTGTGTGTTTGAAACAATTAAAGCTCTACCCTTTTTAATCCTTCGGTTCACTGATTAAAAAAACACTTTATTTTGCGCAATATTTATCAGTGTTTCGAAATTCCCAATAAAAATGACAAAGACCAAAAATAAAACTTCGGAGGACGATGGAAACATCCCCCTTGATCCATTTCTTCAACCACGGGTTATTACTGGATAAAATATATGAATTTTCTGGAACCAAATGGGGATACATAATTGAAATTTTAAACTGATAAAATAAATATCAAAATTTGATAATTGATTTTCTAGATATTGAAGGCGTTATTTGAGCAGCTACCCATGGAAGACCTCGCAAACTGCAGGCTTGTTAATACGCTGTGGTATAACGAGTCCTTATCAATTTGGCGTTCCAACAACACAATCCAGTTTAAAAGGGAAGGAATGTACTCCAAATACTACATTGTTGCTGGCTCTACTCTAAAACTATATAAAACTCGGCTCGAGAAATTTCTCGACCTCTGCGAGTCGGGGAAATGGGATTCGTGCCCATTCAAAAAGTTCAAGTTAAACCACTGGGATTTTCACAAGGCTGGGGATTTGAAGCAAGAACGATTTCTGCAAATGGTGGGAGGCCACATCACATCGTTGACCCTTGAGAAGTGCTCATTTTCAGGACGAGAGAACTTTCGAAGGATTATCTATCAAGCCTTCCCAAATCTCCAGTTCCTCAAAATGCATTGCTGTAGTGTTTGGAATACTTTGAGTGAACCAGAAGAAGAAATCCTTGAATACAAGGAGCCCGATTTTGGGGTTCATGCACTCAACTCATTAGAGATTTCCTACAGCAGCCCTCATTCGATCATGGATTTATTGAGCCATTTCCACATGTTGAAAAGCCTGTACATGACAGCAGATGCAAGTGAATTGCGAAACTTGTTGGAAACAATAAAATTAATCAGGACAGAGGACCCCACAAAATTACCGTTGAAGAACTTCAATGTAACTTTTAACTTTGAGTTGGGGGGACAGCGCACTGCATCATCCTTTGAGCTTTTAGAACTACATGATAAGCTCAACTTTCCACTTCATCAGTTGGAGATCAAGTTTTTTCCCGAGGGGGACATGGATTGCAATTTAAACAATGAACATGTCCTTCGGGATATTCTGCAATGTCGCTCTTCAACACTGAAGCGTTTGGAATTTAGCCTTTTCGATCAAAATCTTCGGGGCGGGCTCCTCAAGTCATTTCCTTTTGGAGTTCAACTTGAAAACTTGGAACAATTGGCCATACCAGCCAGCTTTCCGGCAATCTCAACTACTTAAAGTACACTCCTAACCTGCGTAATTTGCAGTTTGAAGATTGTCTTACCCTGTCAGAATCAGACGACTTTTTCTTCAACTCGGCACAACTTGAGGTTGGAGACTGGACATTGCCAACGGTGAAAGTTTTGGCATTTGATTTACCCGTGTCAGATAGTAACTTGGGAAAACTCATGAAATGGATGCCCAACGTGGAGATTTTATACTGGGTTCACCTGAATGATGTCAAATTGTCGATGGTCTGCAAAAACTGGAAAAATATGAAGATTTTGCATGATTGGGGGGGCCAGATCACCGACGAAGGTGTGATTGGTAGGGGAAATGTCCATGAACCTGAGGGTAATGAAGAGACGCAGAGTGCCCCAAATATTACTAACCTGAAAAGTAAGTAATTTTCAGTTATAACGAAACCTCAAAAAATTAAAGTTTGTTAAATGACCATTAAACATTTTTGTTTCAGAATTAACTGCATTTTCCACAGCGAGCTCCAAGCTCACTTCCGCTTCCGTTCATGATGGGTTTTTAAAGTTGGCCAATCTGAAGATGCTTTCGTTGGAATCTAAAGAGGTGTGCACTTTAATAAAACCGAGATTGTTTGTCTCCTTTTCATTTTGCATTTATTTTAAGTCTAAAAACAAGGATTTAATTACGGCTTGTGAAGGTCTTTATTTTTTCCTTTCATTGAATTATTTCCACATAGCTCGACGATGAAGCAAAGGCGGCCCTTAAAAGTCGGAATATCAAATTGGTCATTCCCATCCCATCAGATTATTCCGACTGAAGTGTCGAATTGAAGGCGTTGTGTTATAGGATTAAGTAATTGTAATTATAATTATGGACTGGTTTTATTGCAATATGGTGAGAAATAATAGTTTTAGGTGTGTGTACTTTACTTAGGTATATATGTTTGGATTTGAGGCTACATAGCTCAGCTAAATAATACAAGTTCAATTTATAATTGATACATTCAACATTTCGCCTAAATAAAATTGTGAGGACTGAAATGCAGTCCTTCTAAAAATTATTTTAACGCTCTCTTTAAAACACCACCACCACAAATCGTCACAATAATTATTGTCAACTGTTAACCTGAAATAACACTCGAACCACCTGGCCAGGTGAAAGTTTCCCCTTTCATTTGTAACTTTCTCTGAGGAAGCGTCAAGTGAAAGCTCTTAATCATATGACAATATCCCATTTTCACTTTCACCGGCTTTGTTCCTCCACTCCATACACTCCCTCCAATACAAAGGCCAACGCTATACGTGGAGATGGCAATGCGGCTTGCAGCATTTAGGAGTTCGGCTTCGGACACTTGTCTCAAGTTCAGTTATTTCAATGAAACAGGTTAATTATAATTTGAGCTCACACTAAGAGCTAAAATGTCCTCATTTGCTTTCACCAGCTTTGTTCCTCAATGCTCCAACACTTACTTAGACGAACAAACAAGAGAAAGTAAACATCAAAGCATTTCAGCAGCCATGATATTCCAAGACAGTCCTGAAAAATGTGAGTTGACTAGCCACAGTCCATTGTTGGAATTTTATATACCTACCTAGGTAGGTAAGATATGAATGCATCGGGGTGTGCTTGTGAATGCACGCAAATGCTTGTTATCATAAAGTTCCTTGTTTAATATCAATATAGGAAGTACTTTGAAATTAGGTACTTACGTTTTGTTAGAATTTCCTTCATTAAAATTTGGCATGAATAACGTAATCACGGCTTCATTTTTTTGAGATCTCATTCTGTACACTGCAGTACACTGCACTGC
The DNA here is from genome assembly GCA_034696835.1 of Lepidocyrtus lignorum. Classification (NCBI taxonomy): domain Eukaryota; kingdom Metazoa; phylum Arthropoda; class Collembola; order Entomobryomorpha; family Entomobryidae; genus Lepidocyrtus; species Lepidocyrtus lignorum. The sequence goes on from JAQGAG010000375.1 coordinate 9,158, forward strand.
ACTGCACTGGGTCCTAATATTGTGGACGAGCGGAGAAGATTTGACTGTCTATGACATTTCCACAAGGGAGTATCTATCTGCTCCCTTCTCCATTTCCAGTCATTTACGTAAGGAACCCCCCGATTCCAATTTACATACGTTTTTCAGGTAAGTGCTATAATATGTGAGGACATTCCAACGTATTATATAAGGTAGTCTACAAGTTAGCTACTTTACCACTGTAGATTATACCTTTGGACGGTCCGCAACGAAATTACTTCTCTCTTTTCTTTCCCCCGAGATTATCATTATCATTTTTCATATATGCAGCAGTAATTAGTTGGACTTAGATAGAACGTGATTTGTGAAAAGCGTCAGTTTTTCATTTGTTGTTGCCAAAACAAGGCTCTCTCGTTTTTCAATAGTTTGGTTGGCTAATTAAAAAAAGTTAAAACTCAATATTTTGTGCACTAAAATTACAGTCCAGTACTTCTAAATTCCGGGCAGTGAATATGGCAGGGACCAAGGGTGGGACTAATGAGGACACCGGAAACAACAAGATTAATCCATTTGAACAACCTCCGGTATTTACTGGATAAAATAAAAATCGGATTTCCTAATACAGTAGATAAATTGTTTGTAAAATTTGTTGGCTCCGTAAATATTAATATTTTTGTTTGTTGTTGTTTGCGTTCCAGATACTCCAAGCTTTATTTAAGCACATTAACCAGCTTCCCGTGGAAGACCTCATCCAATGCAGGCTTGTAAACAAGCAGTGGTACAACGAGACCCTATCAACTTTCCGTTCCAACGCTACCCTCAAATTAAAGTTTGGAAAGCGGGGGATCCTCTCCAACTCTTCACGCCTAACTCTAGTCGGGGAGTTTCTCGACCTCTGGGAAGCGGAGGAATGGGGGTCCTGTCCATTTAGGAAGCTCAGCTTACAAGGTCTTACTTACTTCTGGGAATTTAGAGCTGGTTCTGGTTATGTGAAGCAAGTACGGTTTCTGGAGTTGGTGGGGAGCCACGTAACTTCTTTGACCATTGAAGACAAATTGCGTGCATGGAATTCTAATGATGTTCAAGAGATTAAATGTCTTATATCTCAAGTCTTTCCAAAGCTCCAGTTTCTCAAAATAAATGGTTATGGGGGATTACACGACGGTTATTTTGATGACAAGTTTGAAGTCCTTGCATATAGGGAGCTTGATTTTGGAGTTCATGGACATTTAAAGTCTTTAGACCTTCCCAGTTGCAGCTATCGCTCGCTAATGGATTTGTTGACCCATTTCCATAAGGTGGAAAACCTGAGCCTGCACATGATGAAAAACTACAAGAATGGACAAGAACAATATCGGCAGATCTTGGATGTAATAATAAAGATCAGGGCAGGGGACCCCACAAAATTGCCGTTGAAGAACTTTGATGTTGAGTTTGGATTCAAGTTGGGACACGGCACAGCCTCCTCCATTGCGCTTCTAAGACTTCATGAGCAGCACAACATTCCACTTCAACGTTTGAAGATTTGGTTTTACCCCGAGGAAGAGATGGATCCGCATTTCAAATATGTCATCCCGGAAATTTTACAATATCATTTTTCAACACTGAAGTACTTAGCATTTGACGGAGATGGTCGGCACGGACTCTTCAATTCATTTCCTTTTGGATTCAATCTTGAAAAGTTGGAAGAACTGGTCATTCTATCTCCTGGCTTTTCGGACAACCTGAACTATTTGGAGTATATTCCAAACTTACGTGTTCTTGTAATTCAGAAACGTTTTGTGGACCAGACGACGCAGTCAGTGTCGGACAAGTTATTTTCCAACTCGTCCCAACTTGAGATTGGAGACTGGACACTGCCCTCGTTGACAGAATTAAGATTTGAGCTACCCTTGTCCGTTTGTAACTTGGGAAAGCTCATGAAGTGGATGCCCAACGTGGAGCATTTAATAGGGCTTGAGCTGGACGATGTCAAGTTCTCGATGATCTGCGAAAACGAAAACTGGAGAAATCTGAAGGAGCTTTGGGATTGGGGGCAACAGCTCACGGATGAAGGTGTGATCGGGATAGGAAATGGAGTTGAGGCAGTTGGGGATGAAGAGACTCGGAGTGGCACCAATATTTCTAAACTTCAAAGTAAGTTTAAAATTTTAGTATGAATGAACATTTCTAGATAAACCGTAAAATGGTAATTTAAAATATCATGATTAATGATTATGATTATTAAACATTTTTGTAGATTTGACCTCATTTTCGTCATTCAGCCTCCACCTCACTTCCGCTTGTTTGCTAGATGAGTTTTTAAAGTTGGCCAATCTGAAGGAGCTTACGCTGGGAGAGGTGTGCACTTAAATAAAAACCGTATTTACCTCTCTCGTTTGGCATCTACATTTTTCTGAAGTTTTGAAAGATGGGCGTAAATGGGCGTATATTTGTTTTTAAACTCTTGTTTTTCCTTGTTTGAAATATTTCAATTTAGTTCCGGCTCGACAAAGACGCAATAAATGAGCTTAAAAGATCTTTCTAAAATCAGACCTGAGAGCGGGGACGACGAGTGGTGGTGATTAAAGATTCAGAGGTGAGCAGTTTGATCAATATAGAATTAAGAACTCAATTTAATTAGTCATGTGAGCAGTAAACATTTTTTTTTGCCTTTGATCTCGCCAAAATCCCAGACAAAAGAAAATGAGGCCGGACAAGATCACCCTGATTACGATACAGCCAATCATGATAACGGTCAGCGATCCCAGCAGTTGTAAAAAACGCAGCAAGAGTGTATTAGGAAATAAGTTAATTTTTATGTGAAGTGGTTTTTTAGTTTTATCCCCATATTGTTTGAATGAGTATGTACCTATCATAATTATGGGGATTTTCCATTCCAGATTTTTCCTTAAGAGATAAGATTTTTTTTATGTTGGTAACTTACATGGTAAGCCTCGAGCTTCACCGTTGAACGAAGAAAACTTTACTTTGTTAGTATGTATTAATATTCATTAGTTTTAACAGCCCTGTCCCCCACCCCCACCACAAACGTTTATATGAAAAGGTGACAAGGACTTAAGGTGGTGAGAGCCGGTGAGAAATTCAGTTCGATTAGTCAGCATTTGGCAACCTATAAGGTTGTCCATCAAGCACGTGTAAATATCCATTAGTTTAATTCAAATTAATTATAAGACAAATATAGAATCACCCAAGCTTTAGAAAATTAAGGTAGTACTGGTAATCCACCCCCAGTTGGAAGCCTACGAATAAAAGTTATCCTTGACCATGTAACTTACAAATTTCGCTTAATTGTTTGAAATAGCCGTTTTTCATTGATTCCGCCATTATTTTCATTTTCTGATCCAAGTCTGCTTAACTCATGCTTGCTTCAACTTCAGTTATTTTAATGAGTCAGGTTAGCCCATTACCACACATATAGTTCTACGAAGAAGAAAAAGAAAAATGGCAAGACTTCTCAGGCTTATAGCCGGAAAAAACTTACCTTCAACAATATAACCTACAGTCGGCATTTTTATTTTAAATCTTTTTAAATTTATATTAATTTAATACAATTTATTTTTGAATTTAACTGTTCCTTTCCCATTAACTATTTGTACATTTACCATTAATTAACAAAAATTTTGTTGTAGTTTGATATTTTATTTTTATTTCCGAAAACCTAATTACTAATTGTTTACAAGATTAGCTCACTCAATGTCATATATAGGTTCAATTATTATCATGTACACATTGCATGTCTCCTGCGGGACTCTTTGAATTTTGAATGCAATAAATGCTCCATTTAATTGTGGATATCTATCAATTTATTTTTAGGGCTTTGTCAACATCCGTTCTTATATCGTTAGCAAAATACAAAAGGGCAACCGGTTAAACACAACGTGTTGAAAATCGGGCTGTTCTTGACAAACCTGAAAATTAACAATTGTCACAAAAGCCTTTGAAACTGATGCCTTTAGCTTTAGCACCAGCACAATAAGATTTAAGAACGATAACAAATTAAATAGCCATTTATCTTCATTATTCGGAAGTGTGTTTTCAATCACACTGAAAAAGCCGGTTCAATATTTTTAAAGGTATGAGCACACATCTCCATATTATATATTCCTTTTATGGAAATTATTCGTGTGGCTAAATGATTAGGATTTAGAAGTAATTTCTGCTAATTTTATATAGCCATATTGCGCTATGGTCGGTTTTTCACAAGTGGCCCATTGTCAGGGATAGAAAAAAAATGAATAGGATGACAATGATAGTAATGATAATACATCAAATGATGAGTTAATAATGAGTCATTACAAATGAACAAGAACAGATCGATAGGAACAAGGAAGGTCGGTGACGATGGATGGTCGCGGTTCGCCCTTCATTCGTTTTGAAGGTGCCACAGGAATTACAGAAACCCAACAAAGTTGCGATTCGCGATGGCGGAATCCAGCATTTTACTCCTTGACCACTTAGCTTTCACCCCTGCACTTTTGGAATACTCGCTGACGTCATTCAGGAAACTAGAAGATTTATATAAAATTGATCATGAAATCACTCAGATACACTTCCCCATTTTAATCCTTTTGGCAGACGCCATTGCTTCAGCTTCAAACAAGTCCTTAGCCCCATCACCTTCTAGTCAAAAGTTCTTCACGGTGGTTCCACCAGATTTAAAAGAGAGAAAGGACCCATCTTTCATGCCCTACCTACCACCAAACAGCGATGTTGTGGACAGGAACACCTTCAATTTATGGAATTATTACAAAAAAAGTGGAAGCAACTCTCTCCCGATATTTGTCGAAGTCCAGAGCATCCAATTGAGCTTCGTGTATTGTGCTCCCAAACAGGCAAAAGAGTCCGGTTCTTGGTCTTTCTCGACATTCTCCAGCAACTTTGACCTCCTCACGTGGGCATGCTTGTGGATGGCTGTAATACTGGTTGGGATTCTGATTAGTTCTGGACAATGCTTCGGAATATTTTTAACCTTGTCGGCGCTACTTACAACGGGTTTATCTGGGAAGACCCCGCGAAGCCTTCTGTTTATCGGTTGGATGTTGGCATCCTACGTAATTGTGAATTTTTACTGTGGATCGATGACAAGTCAACTGATAAAGCCATCAGAAGAGCATACACTTTCCGGATTGGAGGAACTCGGAAGAGAGAATTATTCCCTGTGGGTGAACGATCCAACTGAGACAATGATTATAGTATTAAATAAAACGTTTTCGAAATATTCAGAAGATGATTTAACACCTGAAAAAAGGGTAATTCGACGCCTTGTAAATAGCGTAAAGGGAGTAAAAGACCAGAATAGGTTCCTCGAAAATCTTGCATTTGGAAAAAAGTTAGTATCAATAAACATATGGCCCAGTTCGATTGCTCAGTTAATTTCAGTTAAGGAATACATTGCACAAAAGCTTAAAGAAAAAAGGGGGAGTGACTCCACTCGGCGAAAAATTCGCAATCAGGGCTGCTGGGTGACTAAGAACCTCATGAATGCAGGGCTCAAGTTCGTGGGATTCCTACCACCGGACAATGAAAAGCTATCCAGATTATTTCAATATTTGATTGAAGCGGGTATATATCTAAGGTGGATGTCGGAGGCTGATGCTGAATTCTCACTCAAAAAGGGTCCAAGACAGAACAAGGGTTATTTCCCCGACGATTGTGAAGGACCTGGATGTTGGTGGTGTAGGTGGATTGGGTATATATGGAAAAATTGCGACAGTCTTTATGATGTGGATGATGTGCTTATCTATTTGTTGGATTGCACTGGGATCTGAAATCTTTTGGATCAAGTGGGGATCTCGCTGTAATGCAGTAGTAAATTTAAATTCAAAGTAGAGGTTTAAGATTAAAACGAAAGGATTAAGATGTGAAAGAAAAATGGAAAAGCCAAAAGCATGTTTTTATTCGTTTGCCAGGGCATACTGAGACAAAATGTAAAATTTTAATGGTACTCGTTAAGGCTAATTGTAAATTCGCTGTCTTTTAACTTTGCTCCACGTTCGCTGTTTTCTGTTGACGTCTTCTTTCTGACTAAAAAAATTCCTCCAGACGTCTTGAAATGCGGTGTCACCCCTTCCAAACTTTTTCCCGTTTTCAATCCCCTGAGGCATCTCCTTCCCCGTCGTCTCATGTAAGAACAGCGTCAAAAACGCAACGCGACCGCATCAAAAACTAAAGTCGGAAGGCTAGGAATAAGCGTTACCTTTGCCATATAGATAATAGCTGGACTTAAACTCGACACAACTTGAGATTGGAGACTGGACATTGCCATCGTTGACAGACTTTATAACTTTATTTACCACTGTCTGTTTCTAACTTTGGAAAAGTCATGAAGTGGATGCCCAACGTGGAGCGTCTAAGTAGGCTTGAGTTGGATGATGTCAAATTCTCGATGGTCTGCGAAAACTGGAAAAATCTGAAGTATCTGAATGATGAGGGGAAACAGCTCACTGATGCAGGTCTCATTGGAATAGGAAATGGCCATGAATCTGGTGGGGATGAAGGGAGTCCGAGTTGGCCTAACATTAATGAACTTAAAAGTAAGTTCCATAAGAATTATTGTTCTAATCTGATTTAAACAAAGTTATAAAAGATAATTAAAAGCTTAATTAAACATTTTCGCAGACTTACAGTTCTTTGTGACATCCAGCTCCAAACTTACTTCCGCTTCCGTTCGTAACGGCTTGCCAATCTCAAGTGGATTACGTTGGGACACTCTACAAAGGTATATTATAATTATGCTACTTAAATAAGCGCAGTTTGTGGCGTCTCGTTTGTCGTTTTGCATTTATCGGATGTCTTAAAACTGGGACGTAATTATTAATTATGCCTTGAGAGGCTCTAAGCCCTTTCGTTGTTAGAAATATTTTTATTTAGCTTGACGATGAAGCAAAAGCTGCCCTTGAAAGACGGAAGATCTCATTACACATCAGTGGCATCAGCTAAGGCTGAATCCAAAAGGATGATGGACGCTAATCAGGATTAAGGCTAAAAATTTAGGTTTTGTGGGGTTATATAATTTACGTGTGTTTGAATTTCAATATAAAAATGTGCGAAGTAAGCTTTTATTTTTTGTCTGAATTAAGGAATTTTACTGTCGTATTTACTATAATTTTAATTTATAATTGACACATTTCGGCCTAATTAAATTTTAAAACATGAACATTACTTCTATGCCGTCCCTCGCAAACTTAATTATGCGATTTATTCTTTATTCTAACTTTCATAATACAACAATACTGTACAATTAATTAAATAGGAATGTGCCTATTTAGGTTTGCATCCATTCATATGGCTTTTAGCTACATCTTTTTGGGTTTACCGTTAATATAGTCCAAATTATAATAGTTTCCATCATAGTTCTCAAATGCAGTTTCTTGATGGTTGTTCAGCGCAATGACGTAGAAGAAGGATAAGGTTGCTCGGTTCACGATTCTCGTAAAACCAAATTATTACCCGGAAATGTTCTCAATTAAGTAGGAATTCAAAGGGCTTCAAATCAAATTCAGTAAAGTCTCCATTGCCTCCATTGTAGGTTCACTATTGGAGTCAAAAAATTTAACGACTTTTTTTATTGCTTGATTTATTCATAGGTTGAGCTCGATTCCGCAGCGGCATTGAGAACTTTTATTACGTAGCTGAAAGCTAGTATAGCGATTAGTGGTCCTGTCCGTCCGTCTGTCTGTCTGTCTGTAAACACTAT
>JAQGAG010000376.1:0-16822 GCA_034696835.1 Lepidocyrtus lignorum
CAAGAGACAGATCCCTTTGGTGTCAATATGGAATCCACCACTTTCTTCCATCTTGGTGTAGAGTGAATTTGGGGAAGCGTTTTTTTTACAAAAACTGCAATTACTTTAGGGTGAACTTAGAGGTCAACTTAGTCCATATTATCATCACCAGTCCACTCACTAAGACTTAGCTTTGCTTCCAACCTGACTTAAAATTACTGGCTTATGCTTGAGGACCAGACGAAAACTAAAACAATTTACTAATGTCTGTCAGCAACTAAACTTTGGCACGGAATCCAATCGTGGAAAAAAATACCCGATTTAAATTAATTATTATCGCAGCTGACAAACAGTACTTACAGTACAGTAGAAATTCACCCTGCCTGTGTGTATGGTTCGCCTGTTATGTATGTACTTAGCTGTTTGGCTGCATTTACTCAAACACTCAAAGAGAAAGTATTATGAAGGACGCAACGCATCGCTCTGAGTTTTTCCCTACTGCTATAAGTATTTCTGCTGCTATGCTATGCTGCTTCCCTTCTTTGGTTCTTTCAACTTCTTCTGTATCTATTTGTGCTGACTGAGTTATGCACTTTTTTACATTATCCGTTCGTTCCCCAAAGCTGAAACAAGTTGATTTGATCCGGATTTCTATTTCTACAATCTTGATGATGCGATGATGATGCGGATGCCATGCTATATGTGTCGCCTCTCTCGTCTCGTATATTGTTCGGTACATATTACAAAGCCATTCCCAAAACTTCAATACATTTGATTTGTAACAAAGAAACAACTTAAATACTTCAGCAAATCAATTTACGCAATCAAGATATCATAAAACTCAGTATCCGATCCGACCCCGACCCATTTATAATAGGTGTACATTAGTCAAGTACAATAGTACAATGCAAAAGACTCAACTTTCCAATGTTAAGATTATTTTCTAGTTTTTTTTAATTGAATGAATAAAATCAAAAATGGGATATTCAGATTGGCACGAAATTGTTTTTTTTTATCAACCCAGCGTATACTATGTATTATATTGCATAATGGGCTTTTCAATGCATAATTCTTCATATTCATTTATATTACTGCTTCCCGTAATTATCTACCTGTTTCTACCTTTCATCTTCCTTTATAGGCATATATAGCTCAAATACAAAATTATTTCCAAGATTGAAGATTATAGTTTTCTGTCTTGAGACAATTAATTTTATTATCATACTATAGGCTAACGCAGTACTAAGACCGGATGGAGCTTAATTAAGTCCAGTCCCCAAAACCAGATACGGTAAAATGCGTACCATCACCATCATCGTTCGAATAATGATGAATGACATGACTAGATGATATAATATTTAACATGGATTTGGTGTTGCAAATTAAATTGCAATGCATAAGCTTGTTGCTTTTCTTGTGCATTGATTCCGGATATGTTTCCCACCTTCGACTTACTAGACATGTTTTTATTTTGACTGAAAGTAATTGGTTTCATGCATTTAAATTAGCGAATTGCATTTAATTAATTCCACAAGTCATTAGATTATGGTCCTTTGCGATGGAAAAAGCAAAAAAAAAGTGCTAGCATAAGCAAAAGCGTATTTTTTATCGGCTGAAAGTACTAAAAATAGTATGGGGCATCCTGAGAGTTAATTTATTAGAAGAAGCTTTATTTCTGTGTTTCTGCGTGCATGTAGTGTGTGAACCGCATCGGATTTTTGTTGAAAGCAGTTTTTATTTCAGGCATTTCATGTTGAAAGAAAGTTCGTTGGAACAGCGAAGTACCGTGCAGTTCCTCCCTGAGTAGTACATATGATGAGAACGTTTATGTTGGTCTGATAAAAGGTTCAACGTTTCCCACTTCTCCAACGAACCATGAGATCCAAACTTCCGCTAAAATACATTATGCTGCCATTTGAAATAAAAGGGTTCATTAATTAGGACACTTGGACCAACAAAAGCAACTAAAAGAACATCCATCGGAATTTATTCAATAGCATTGATCCATGACTTTCAGGATTTGCCTTCCGCCTATGACATAAACTATAAATTTATACATTTTTGAAACTTCAAATACATATCAAACTTCAATTGATAGAGAAATAGCCATACAGACAAAAAACAGTTCAAAATGCTTTCCGTCAGAATATTTTTTGTATGATTTTATCTTGATTATAAATCCAGAGTAGGAGGAGGAGAGAAATAGCGACAATGCAAATTAGCCCTGCTTTCATTTTTTACGCATGGGTGATGATAATATTATGATGCGAATAAATGTGATGACAGAGAAACAAAGACATGAAAATATATTCCTAAATGACACAGCTCACGATTCACGAACTTGCCATAAAAATCCTAATTGCTATATTCAGAAATGCATATGAAATGGAATCCAACTTTTGAAAAACGACTAATTAATGATAATGAATGGTATTAGATTTTTGGTCTAGTTCTAGGTTGACTTTTTTAACCCGGTCTTGCTCAGAACTCAGAAGATAAACGCTTCAGGTAATTTGTCTGATTGGGATTGGAGCGCATTTGCGGAATCTTTTTCGAAGATTTCTCTTTCCCTTCAATTCTACTATGTACGATAAGGACACTTCAGAGCCAGCAGCGAGCTGGGGTAGATTCGCAGGAAGTATGTATTTTCTGGGGGAACGTAATCCCCCAAGCTCTGCACAGTTAGTGACTCATCGAAAGGACACGCTTTGGTGTTACAGTGAGTGTGAAACGAATTAAATGTTAATTAACTTGTTTAAGTAACTTTTTTTAGCATGATTGTAATTATTAACTTAATTTGAATTTGTTTCCAATAATCGTCAACAGTTATCACATCCGTTCTCTACTTTTTCCTCATTTCGGTCATCTTAATTATTCTCCTACTCGCCCCCAAGTATAGACTTTCACCCCAGCCGCCTCCAGTTAGCAATAATAGTAGTAGTAATGTGAGTGAAGCTGGGAGACAAGACAAATCTCGTGCGGAAACGCAGTTTGGAACCGGGATCGGGACCGCAGTGGAGTATAGCAAGGGAAAAGGAAAGGATGATGTTGATGATGATGACGAAGAAGAAGACATCATAACGGAAAGCAAAGGTTTCATGAAATAAGGAGGAGTTTAACCTTTTTCTACGTATCTTATCTATTTTGATAGTCTAATCTACGGTATATTTATTCTTTAAAATACTTTTACGGTTTTGACCATTTTGTAGAAGAGGAATTTCTCGCCTCACCGAAGGATCCCTTGTACATTGACATTGATCCGAGATCATCTTTCGAGCAGAAGCACACCAGCGGAGACACTTGGACGAGGGAAGGAGGAAATCGGAATCGTATGAATAGTAAACTTCTCGAAGATGCAGTTGGCTAAAACTATTTATTCTGATAAAATAAACAAATTACGTCAAAGTGACAATGAAAGTGCAAGAAGGACGAAATTCATAAGCGTAAATCCTCTTTCTATTTATAAAATTGTACTGTCGATCTTTTTCCTACTTACAAAATATAATTGTGAGCATAGGTAAGTTTATTTATAAATTGACTAAATGTAATATAAAATTTTTTTCAAGAATCATTATCTACAATTTAAATTAACTTTCTCTTATTCAACTTTATTAAAAATGAATTGACTATTCCGTTCCGCTAATAATGCAAGTGTAGACGGACCCGATCACAACTATAGCTTCATTTATTCATTTCTGCAACTTTCCCCCATTTTTCTCCCAGTCCAATATTCCTGGATATACCCTAAAGAAAACGACAAATTTCTTTTAATTACATTACAAGCTTACATACATTATTACGAAATCGTTTTCATTTAAATTTCGGATTAATTAAAGTATGGACAGTTTGGGTAATATAAAATATAGATTTCACTCACTCCACTTTGGAGTACCCTGAGTCTGTCAAGACCTTCGCAGCGTTCTGTGCCCTAACGCCAGCCTTGCAATGGACAATGATGTCGTCGGTTTGCTGGGGCTTCTCGAATCCATACTTTCCCTTGAAATCATTGTCATTCAACTTGATCGCTGTAGCAAGCTCGCCGACTGTAAAGTTGGGAATTGAGTTACAAATGATTACATAAGTTAATTTAAGCGATTAATTTTGATTCTATAGTTTATCAGTAGACAAAAATCGCGTGTATCGGTAAACTCATTAAAACCAATTATTCATCTAACCTGGCACATTTTTTGAACCCTTAATCTTCCCATCAGTCTGGAGTTCACCTTTCTCCCGAACATCTATGAGGATTGAAGACGAGGATTGGAGCTTACTCGTAACCTCCTCAAAGTTTAGCTGCTTTGCCATGCCTGATGAAAGGGAAATTCTTTGTCTCAAATTACGGATCTCTTTAAAAACCAATTCTAATGCAAAAAACTGATTTACTGATTCAACCTTGCGTAAAATTTCTCCAAGTTTGACTAACAAGCCCTTGCTGTACAAAGTTTCTGGATCTTGTGACGAGAGAACTAAGCATGTTGACTTCAATGAACTGTAAAGTTTAAAAATTAATTGCACTGTTGGTGATTCATCCACTTTGAAAATAAATACCTTTATGACTATGCTATGACAATTTTGCTCTCAGGTACTGAAATGGGAAGAATGAAAGGTGCACGTACAAAGAAGTTCGTGTGTTAGTATTTTTGCTCTCCAGCATCGGCAACACAAAAACTTGATCTCGCGGCGACAAAATGTAAACAGTTTCATAGATTTTGGGGTCTGCTGTAATCTAGAAATATTATGCTTTCTCTGATTTTTCTTGTTTATGAAAAACTTTTATGGAACTTTTAGTGGAAATAGAAATCTGTAACAAAATATCAAAACTGCGTTTTGAATTACTTTATGTATATTTATGTACGTACATACCTACATCTATTACTATCTATGCATGGGATTTTTTTTTTGCTTTTTTGTATCATCGCATTGCAATTTGCAATCTGAATAAGTATGCCCGATTTCGATTGATTACTTAAACTGTTTACTACAAACTAATGTGGTATAAGAGACTGAATTTGGTAAAGTTGTATGAAACTTATGAAAGTAAAGAAGCCGATGAAAGCATGGAATGTAATGAAATATGGAAGGACGTATTACGCAAAATTAATACACAAGTATGTAATATACCCGGGGGAATTTGATAAAAAATTTCTCCGAAATGTAAAAATAAAATGTGTATAAACTTGAGTTTTTAAACTGAAATTAACTGAAAGTAATGTAGTTTTACAGGTTCTTTTATTTAAAAATAGTACACCATTAAATCTTACAAGTATTAAATATATTTTACTGATTTTTGTCCGGTTTTATAAAACGTATTCATCTACTAAGTAAGTATGTTCCTAATTTAAATTCAGATGGATGTGTCATGCATCAATTCCTTAGATGTTATGTATACAAAATAATCAAGATTATGTACAGAAACTAGCACAAGATCGGACTTCGAATTCGTATATTTCTAATCAGTCTTTTTAAATTTAATTAGGTAGCTAGTCACAGTCACTAGTAGTCATACAGACTGAGAGGGGTAAATCTTCGTGAGAAGTTGAATTCCACAGTTGAGATTCAGTTGTATCCATTTGAGCATCCCCTTGCTCCTCATCGTGATCTTCGGCATTTTCATCTTGTCCAACTTGATCTTCCGTATGCTCTGGCTGTACCCCTTCATGAACTTTCCGAATATGAATTTGCAAAAGGGCATTTCTGGAGAACACCTTCCCACAACCGCAAATAATTTTTTTCCGAGCTAGTGATTGTCGTTGTTGACTTTTATTAAGTTTCCACTGCGCCTCCATTTCATAAGCTGGCATGTTACTATGAACGAATAGCTTATGTTTTTCCAGAATCGTAGAGTTTATTAGTTCCAGTCCGCATTGATTGCACTTTATCATTTTCCCAGCCTTGTGATGGATTTGTACTTCGTGCTCAGTAAGTTGACCCTTGCGTAGAAATGGGGCTTGACAATATTCACATAAGTAAACGGATGATGGATCCTTTCCTTTAATATCGTGATGACTCGAAAAATGAAACTCCTTATTCTCAGCTCTTGTCTTGTTTCCCGTTGTCGAGAAAAATCCTTTTTGACAAATTTCGCACCGCTCCTGATACACCTCTAGTTTGAGGTGAGTGTCAAGAAAGTGAAGGATAAAGCTGGACTGACTGCCAACATGGAAATCACATCGAGAACATTTATATCCGGACCAGGAATTGCTTCCAGAATGCTCTTCGGCTTCATGGAGAGCTAGATCGTGGCCTTTATCGAATTGCTTTTTGTCCTTGCAATAGTTGCATGAGAAGGAGCCGTGCGCTTTTAAATGTAAGTGAAGAGCTTCCTCTTTTAAGAACACTTCAAAGCAGCCTTCCATAGGACAAAATTTGTTTCCACGGACGGTGTTATTAGAAGGGAAGATTGGCTTTGCAATCGTCTCAAATTCTCGAACTTCGTCGGCACCTGCAATAGCACATTGCTCGGAGGAATTTCTGTGGCGTGTCAGGTACTCGTAGCTGGTAAAAAGTTGTTTGCAAACTGGGCATTCAACGTAGCAAGACAACTTGTGAATAAAAACTCGATGCTTTTCCAACTCTGCCCTGCAACTCAAGTTAATCTTGCAGTCCTTGCAGGTTCGGCTATTTAAGTCGATGATGAATTCCTGGTGTTCTGTTTCATTAGGTTCAATCTTCGGTGTAATGGCGCCAGCTGTTTCTATTGGAATATCCACACAACCGTCAGTGCTGATTGGATCTGTCGGTGTTGCATCGGTGCTGGGAAATAAGTCAGGCTCATCTTGTGAATCTGCAAGGTCCACAAAGTCAAAGTTATCCTCAAATTCGAAATCCATCAGGGATTCATCCACGAAATCAGTCTTGAAAACTTGGTGAGGCAGCAAAACTGAAAAAAATGTTGAATTTGTTAGTCTTAAAGAAAACTAGTACTAGTGCGCACTTCATGTAGTAATGCTTTAATATAGTGACTATAATAGTGTAACTGAAATCATATTTTATTTCCAAACAAGTTTTACCTGTATTCCCAGAGTCAGTAATGGTAATCGTCTTTCTTTTCTGATTCTCATCTTCCTTTTGCAATTCTTTATCACTGGCTACCCCAGAATTCGGCTGTTGTTCACTAATTGATGCTAATGGATTTGCATTAATGGTTGGATAAAGTGGAGAAACACCTGGCATCGGCTTCGGTCCCACAATGGTTGGTTTGGCTGGAGTCGGATTAATTGAAAGCACTTGAATATCCAAAGATGAATTATCTCGAAAAGGCACTTCTTGATTTAGAGGTTTTTCTTTCATATCTCTTCCTCCGAGCATAGCCAGCAACCACAATGAGGTAAATGTGAATGCGTAGGCTAATGTAAAGCTTTGTAATTGATGGAGGGCAAGTTCAGCTTTATCCTTTGTGATCGTCGCACAGACTGGCAAGTTAGCACAAGCGCCTCCAATTTCTTTAGGTCCGCCCCTTTCCATTCTTCGTAGACTTACTTGAGGGAAGGTGTTGTTGCGGCTTTTGATAGCTATAATTTTCAAAAAATCCATCCAATTAAATTTAATATAGCCTTTCTTTATAGCGATCGGGAGGTCTAACTTGTAAACTAAACAAGATACGGGAAAGTTCTTACATTTACGAAGTATTTCTCGTCTGAAATTCTTAGCAAGTGCAACCGATGATATCTTGGCAGTAGGTACCTTTGCTATTCCCTTCGTCGCCCCCGGTTGTGTATCTGCTGTTGCTGTAGGATTCTCGGCTTCCATTCCCATTCTTTCTTGATAAGCCTTAATACGACAAGGGATTCTTCCAGCTATTCTCACAATTTCGGAGAGGTTCCTGACGCAAGCATCCAGTCGTAGTCTAACATTTTCAAGCTCAATATACAAATCACAGAAGGTTCTAGCCAGAAGGGTACAGTCTTCACATAGCACAACGCAAACTTTCTTCCATTTTCTGAGTTTTGGAGAAGAACTTGCAGGCCGAACTATATTGCGCTGAAGATCCAATTTCAAATGACGTAATAGTAAAGTGCAAAATCTCGCCGAGAACTCCTGTCGTTTTACTTTGCTTACAGGTTTGGAATTCAGGACAATGTGTTCTCTATAGCATAAAATGCATATCCCTTTAGTGTCAATTGGAAAGTATGTCTTTGGAACACGGAGAAACGGTTGTTTGACTTTATTCGGATTTGTGATTTCATTAGACGAGCTTGGAATGCAGGGAGAAGCTCGCTTGCCTTTCTGTGGAACTGGAGCAACTTCAGCAGACGACTTTTGACGGTTAGGTAAGGGCCGTCTACGGACCTTTCTGGGACGTCCTCGTGGTAGAAGTGCAGTAGGTAATTTTTGAGTGTTATTGAGCGATGGCTTCCTGACCATCTTTGGTTCTGGAACCTGGGTAGACGAGGGAGGAGTCCCAACGGAAGTTTCGATGAATTTCTTTGAACGACCACGATCTGAAGTCCCAGCAGGTGAAGTTTGGTTGTCGCGAGAAGGTCGTTTTCTTACTGTTCTCGTTTTCTTTGGATCAGGGGTCTCCGGGGGTGAATCTGAATCTAGAGTAATGCAATCTGGATCCAAATCTAGAGTAATGCAAGGAGGAGGTTTCCCATTCTCCACAGTTTCTTTAATTTTTTTCGGGCCATTTCGGCCAGGAGCAGGTGGTGGTGCTGCAAATATTTGAGATATTCGTTCATAGAGACGTAGTCCGTTTCCATTCATTGCACACTTCTGCTTATTTTCCTGTCACACAAAATATGGGCAAGAAAAAGTCATTTTTTAAGTCACTAATCGGTAGAATAACAGTTAACAAAATAAACCAAAAGTTAAATTTTATGAGCTCAAACGTAAACAAGATTCATAGTGCTTGTACCTCATCTAACTTCTTAATTGCCATTGCCGTCTGCAGGGCGCGAACTGATGCCGGAACTCCTGTTGGATGTGGAAGTGGATGCCCTTTTCCAGGTCCAACCCCTCGCCTTAGGTCTTCCATTCCTTCACACTTTAACCTCTTTTTTCCCACCCCAAAAGCTGAGAAAAGGAAAGGAAAATGTACAAATTGAAATTTTAAATGATTGGTGCAATGCAAATTTATTAATTACACTGCCTAATAAAATAACTTCATCACTGGCTATTATTATATTTAGACGTTTTTACCTTTTTAGCTATAAGCTTCCCTCCGACCTCCGACACTACACTTGTGAATTCGTGATTATGATGTTTATCCTAATGTATATGTTAGGTCCTGGTTTTCGGAACTTCATTACTTAATCGATTCCATAATTGACAATTAACAACTAACTCCAAATTCAGTCAGGCGCAATGAACAATGAACAATCACAATTTGGTTTGTATAAAAGAAACCCTTCCAACGTTCCAAAAGTTCCAAGCCAACTCCAAATCCAAAGTTCCAACTTCCAACTGTTGCTTGTTTATTTATTTATTATCTTTTGGTGCACTTCAAAATCTGTGCTTTTACAAACTGTCTAAGCATATTTTTAGGTTGGTCCACCCATAATTATAAAATCCTTTCAAAACAAAATCGTAAAAATGCATTTTGGTTGGGGCACTCACAAAAGACACCCATCATCCAGATCCAATATAACTGATCCACATTCCACACACTATCCTCAGCAGCATACAAAACATGTGCTTTTAGTTTAGTTTGTGCGTTACGTACTCGTACAGTCGTAATTACTTACTCCTGTAACGTATTATGTATACAAAACATCTTGTGTGGTCCCTGCTTTCTCTTCTCACACCTCATGTATACGATGCGATACGCAGGAAGGACTATAGATCTTGTTATGCATATCAGCACGAAATATAAATATGAACATGGGATAATAAAGGAACCCTGCAAATATTACGCTTTCAATTCCCAATCAATGATTGCATTGTTTGTAAAAAGTTGTTGTCTTCTTTTTCTTTTATTAATGTTCCGAAAGTTTTTATCCGAGTTTGATAAATAAAACGTCTTAATATTTAACTGACGATGAGAAATATCATTATTTATTATTGATTTAAAAGCCCCATGAATAACATAATTAAAAGGATTATAACTTATAACAAAAAAAATCTAGAATTCAATGTATTGAGCCAGTGCTAGAGATTAGTAGAGATGAACATGAACACAACGCTTGGGTTTGCATAGAATATAGATATACATTTAATTTACCTAGTTGTAAAATTGCAGCATCAACAGAAAGAAAGCTTTTTCCATTAAAACATAATAATATTGTTAACATATTATTATCCAACTTTTTTAACCAACAACGCATTATACACTTCCAGCGTTATGAGCTAGAACATAGGTATTTAGATTCTGATTTCGTATGTAATTTGTTATAATATATTGTTATATCTATCGTACGCTATTTGTCGTAAATATTATTTCGTATGTCAGATTTGAAAGAGCCGATTCATCAAGCAGAATATATATTTCATTTCATTTCCTAACCTTTCATTCTGAATTATAATCCTAATCCTAACTCCATTTCAATCCGTTCAGTCCAACTATATCCCTAAGCTATCTCGAATTTCAAATGCGAAAAAAATTACATCGGTTTCACTACAAACACTCTAAAACCATTTTATACGACACATTAAAACTTAATGCATACGGACGATTTTTTAAAACTCGAATAAGATCATAAATGAACAAACTTACAGCTCCAAACAAATATTTAAATGAAATGACCAAGCATCATTTTTTTTAATCTGAATAATTACCCAACAATTTGACCTGCGGTAGCTACCGCAGTCGTATACGTGATTTCCTCCGCCGTTGTAACAGACACGGTTGAGGCGACTGAAGAAGCTCTGGCAGTATCCGGACTTGAATTCGCGGAGCAATGCTTGTCAATATGATCCTTCAACTGAGCCTCCTTCAGGAATGGAGCATCGCATCCGGTGCACTTTTTAACCGTTTCGGGGTCCTTCCCTTGGACATCATGATACTTCTTAAAGTGGTTCCTCCTGTTAATCGACTTCGTCCCGGCGACAAAAGGCTTGTTGCACACTTCGCAAGGCTCGGCGTGCACTGAAATGTTGAGATGACTATTCAAAAAGTGCAACAGATACTTGTACGTGGAGGTGGTCAAGTGGAGGGCACACCTGGGACACTTCCATTTACTCCCAGTTCCGGTTTTGGTTTTGCCGTGTTTATTTCGCTCGTGTAATGCCAGGTTATGTGCTTTGCCGAAGGACAACTGACAAAAGCTACAGGTGAAGGTACCATGTGCCAACAAATGGAGTTGGAGTTG
Organism: Lepidocyrtus lignorum; assembly: GCA_034696835.1. Classification (NCBI taxonomy): domain Eukaryota; kingdom Metazoa; phylum Arthropoda; class Collembola; order Entomobryomorpha; family Entomobryidae; genus Lepidocyrtus; species Lepidocyrtus lignorum. The sequence continues at coordinate 11,229 of JAQGAG010000376.1, forward strand.
AGGATTCGTAATGAATTTTTCTGTGCAGGTGGAGTGCGTACAACTGAGCAATTTGTCGGTGCTTTTTTCTTTTTGCTTCCAGTGAACTTCGGGGAAGATTGAGAGGGACTTGGACTTACTTTCTGGATCACCTTCAATGGCCATCTCCTCCGCTTCTGATTGTTGCTCTTCCACTTCCAAGTCGTGGAGTTGGGGTGGTGGCTCCTCGTACGTTAGGCTGGGGGCTGGTTCTTCGACCACCGGGTTGTTACTATAATTCGGTTCCACATGGGGTTGAAGCGATGAAGTGTATGATGAGGAGGGTGCCATGGGTGGCAGCATTGAGCTTGTTGATGGCTCCTGATAAGCTTGGTAGCTTGTTTCTTGTTGTAGGACGTAATTTCCATAACCGTCATAAGCATAAATACCAACATTTGTGGTGCCACTTCCGGGATTGTTGGCAGCAGGGACACTAGCTCCAGTTTCCGATGTATTACCCAGTGGGGTTAGCTGAGACGCTCCGTAATCATTATTATATTGGTTGTAGCTAGGCAGGCTTTGCATGTTTTCACCGGAAATTGATGAAAATGAGTAACCGGGTGTTTGCAAGGGTGGCAAGGCTGATGATAATGACGATGAATGATTTTGCTGGTGAGTTTCTCCAAGTGGGAGGGGGTTAGTTGACCAGAGGGATGACGAGTTGTTGCTATTGCTGTAATTGTAAGTTGAACTGTTATAGCTATAATTGTAATTGTTAGAGACACCCGTGGCGGTGCTGGGGCTCGGAATATTGGTATCAATATTGTAGCCAATAATTCCGTTGTATGATGGCCGACGTTGTGGCTGCGGAACGGGGACAGCTAAGGCTGATGTCTGTGGGGATGGGGAAGGTGTTGGGGGTTGGTAATAGGGGTTGTTTGCTTGATAAGAAGTGGACGAAGAAGGCACAACAGGGTCGGAATAATATGAGTTATATTGCGGTTGATTGGAATTGGCTGGGTACGTATACGTTGACGAAGTCGATGGCGTCGCCGCATGTTGCGGTTGTAAATTCGGAACGTAGGATGAAGCGGACGGTGTATATTGAGTTTGAGTGGGATACTGAGGCAATTGTGCGGATGTCTTTGGTTGTGAAACTGGATTATTGGGCTGCCATGTTGAAAATGCTAAGATTTATAGAGAAAAGAATAAAATTAAAAATTGGGTTTCATGCAAAAACGTAAACTTTGTTGTTTCAATTTCCGTTTACCAGAGACGCTTGATGTTGAAGGAGTCGATAACGGTGCCGTTAGTATTCCTTGCTGCTGACTGTGATTACTTTGAGAACTTTGAGAATGAGATACAGAATTTAGGCTTGAGCTATTTGCCATTGATGACAATGATGATAGCGGACTCTGGACTTCATCCTTTATTTCCATCTTCTTCCCTTGAACACTACTTGGCTTTGGCTTGGGTTTTGTTGGTTTTGGAGTGGACTTAACTGGCACTGTTAATGGGGCTGTTGACGCTGTTGGCATTTTATCCTCTTGCGTTATAGGAGGAATCAGCATCATTTCGGCCTTTGGCTTCGGTTTCCGCCCCCTCTTCACCGGCTCTTTTGGTTCCATTGACTCGTCTTCAGACTTTCTTTTATTCTTTTTCACATACGTTCTCTTTTTCTTAGGGGTGCCCTCCAAAGGGTCAACCAGAGGTTTCTTTGGTGTCAATGTCGACGGAGGTGGCAGTATTGGTTTAGCTCTTGGTGGAAAAACTAAGGACGACCCTTTAGCTACCACTTTTTCCTTATATGCTACATCTACATCTACATCTATTCCAATATCACGTTCCAGCTTCAGCTCGATTAACTTCTCCTTCTTGATATTTATGACAAGCTGGTCCAAATTTATGAAAGACAGTGAGAGGACGATCCAAAAGGAAACGATGCAACCTACAACCATTTAAATGAATTATTAGTTCAACTATTGTAAGAATTAGATATATTTTATGTATTTACTGAAATGTCTTAAAAAGTTACAATAAAAATCCAAACCTAAGTATGATAATGAGAGGAGGATTTCCTTAGAGGGCTTCGGCAACAATGCCGTAGGAATTGATCCGACCATTCCCCTTTTAATATGTAGGCCATTTTCTGGTTTGTTTAGAAGGAAGTTCCAGTCCCCGGATTTATTGATGCGCCTCAGTTTAATTATGGGGAAGGACGAAGAGAGCTTTGACATACCTAAATAGCGATGTAAAAAATATATTTAAATATTTATTTAACTTAACCAAGTAGAATCGTAGTGGCTTGATCAACGTGATTTGTTAAGCCACTACAATTCTGTTTATTCATTGAATAATAAAAAAAATTAATTCTTCGGACTTACTTCGCTTGAGCAACTTTGTTCGGAGCCTATGTGCACTGCGAATTCCGCCCAGTGTCAACCTCGTGAAACTCTTTTGTTGGGATTTCATCGCCTCATCATCCTCCGACAAGACAAACAGCTCATTGATCGACTTCTTATTCGACTTCTTAAGGATATCCGACACGGACTTGACACACCGGTCGAGGATCATTTGGTGGAACTGAACCTGGAAGTAAACCTGATTGAAGGCATGGGCCAAGCCCATGCATCGATCACAGAGCTCAAAAGCCACCTTGTCATACATCCTCTTATCCTCCCCCTCCTTGGAGGACTGTTTCCTCCCCACCGTTTTTAACGGACTGGCGATCACATCCTCCATGCTGAAGCTGAGATGCCGAGAGATCAATCTACAGAAGTTTATCGATGTCTGAGTTTGAACTCTCTTCTTTTCGTCGTTTGTCACAGGATCGCAAATCTCATAGCAGAGGAGACAAATCCCTTTCGTATTCAAATAGAAATAGTCCCTTTCCCCTGATACTCCACAGGAGAAACTGGAGGAGCCTGGGGTGGACCTCCGAGACATCCCGTGAGCTTTCTTAGTTCCGCTCCCGCTGGGGAACGGGGCGGTTTTCAGAGGGGGGGTTGGGACAGGTTGCATTTTCGTCGCTTGTCGTGTTGCTGCCATGTCATATAGCTGGAACCTTTCTCTCGGGAACTTTGCAATTTAATACATTTTTTTCTTTAATTATCTTCCCATTTTATGTATACATAGCTGATTATCTTTTTCCAAGTAAGAAATATTTTTTTACTTATTATTAGTTTGGCAATGACTTCACCACAAATTATTTTCCCTTATCTAATATCCATCCCCTTTCCTGTCATTTTTACTTTATACTACGAATTGCAAATAATTGCAAGTTGTGTGTGCTCCTGTCACGTACAGCTTTCTCCAAAATATTTACTGAGAATATGAATGCTTCGTGTATAATAGATAGAGATAGGACTTTTACCAAGTAAAGGGTAATATCATGCCAAGCCAAGACTTACAATACGAACAAACCAACCAAGTATATAGCTTTCATATAGAGACAAAATTATACCTATTTTTTATCCATAGTGGTGATGCAAACCAGAGAGGCAAGCAAAAGGAAAAAGCTTGAGTAGACCAGTTTTTTTAATATATTTTATGCGTGTGCGTATGGTTTGGTTGATGCTATGCAGTTTAAACTTGTGAATGCATGCAGAAGTGAATAGACATGGGAATACTTACAGAAATATTGTATCCTTCGATGTATCGCGATGTGGGATAAAGGGCTAAAATATGGATGTGGATGTTATAGAAAAATTGCTATAATAATGCAGAAAATATGGGGTAAAACTTGGGGATTCTGATATTTCTGTTTTCATACAGAGAACTGAGCAGATACAAGATTCCTGCTAGCAGGGTGCGGTGTATTGTACTTATGTATCGGAGATAATTACTTTATAATGATCATTCAGCAATACAGTCATATCACAACAATCTGGTCCTCAGTCTTTAAACGCCAGCTTCACTCCACGATATGATAACCAATGGTAAATGTCCATTTGATACGCAATTTTTACCCCAAAACAATTTCCAGTATTATTATGCGTGATGGCTTGATGATAATGGCCTTTGGGTTCTATCTATCCCTGTGTGGTTTCATGTTTTTCATATAATATTCGTCTAATAAATGCGAGCTTCATCTAATTCAACATTTACAGCCCTTTTAGAATGGGCCATGCGTATTTATGCGTAGAATGTTTGTACATTTTATGTTTGTTTGCCAGTTTGCATAATGCAATTTGAAAAATGCAAAAAAATGTGGCATGTGGCTTTAGCTCCCCCATGGCCTGTTCGATAATGCCGATGACGACGGTGATGCGGGTTTGAATACGGGTAACTGTTGGAAGATCGACTGGATCAGCTAAATTGAAAGTAAAAGTATGTCAGTGTATTTTAAATAATTTAAATATTAAACTGGATTTCATGGAACACGGGGCGGAGAGAAAATGTGGAGTTGATGTAGGCACATCAATAATGGCACTTTACATCAACTATAGATGAAAAGTAGGTTGTATATTTATTGCAACAGGTTCGTTTTCCTCGTACTGTTTGACAGGCGGAAGAGGAATGGAATGAGTGCGATATTTGGTATGTGGACTATGGTGGCTGGTAGAAACGGAATGGAGATAGAGAATATGGCGATACAAAAGCGTGGAACATAAAGCTAGCGCACCGCTTCGAAGCATCGGTTACATAAAATATGCCATGCTACGAATTCTACGCGAAATTATATTTTCCTATGAGCCATTCATATCATCGAAGGATTAAATGCTTGAGGAAAGTGCGGGGCATGGAGTTATTTTGATAAACTAAAACTACTAAGATAATTGAGATATTTCTTCACTCTTGGATTTAATGAAAGGGAACGTTAATAAAACCCGGGGAAATGGTAACAATTTTGCATGGGAAATGGCAAATGGAAGAATGGAAAGGTTGCCCATCAAAACTTTGATGTCCAATGAATTGTTTATGAAACGCGGACCGAATAGAATACTGAAACGCTGAAGAGAGTATGGTAAAGTGTTGATTGGAGTAACTCGATAAATGCTTTTGAGATACTTTCGAGGTCTGGTGTTGACTTAATCATTAAATAGTGTCCATATTTAAATACTACATACCACATATATATTCTCGTTTCTCATACACTTCTTTATTAATTGCGACAGCATTACAATAAATACAGTAACACCGGCAGTGAAGTTGCAAATGTGGGACACTTATCGTGTTCCGGTTTTTGGAGTAGGTAATATTATCTACTTCACAAATATTTGCAATATAAGAGATAAGCAATTTAATGAAATGTGAGTTTGAGTCTGTATTCGATTTGTTATCGAACAACACACGCAGCGGATTTATGTTATCTAGAAGCGTGTTCGAATTTCAGCTTTACTTCGGGTTGTATGATACAGCCTGTATCACAGTGCCCCATATGTTTCAGCATTCGATATTAATGGTAAATAACTTATAAGCAAGATTATTATGGAGATTTGTCGTTGATAAAAGTAGTAATTGAATAAAAAAATTTTGTAAAATTCAGACACTTATAGCTTCAATGAGTAGTCATAAGAAGAAGAATAGGCGCAAAATTCAAAAAGCGCATAGTTTACGTCTTTAGAAATAACGGCGGAGGTGCAAATAATTTGAAAATATCCCAAAAGAAAAGCTTTTCATATTTGCTAACGTTC
>JAQGAG010000377.1:0-16798 GCA_034696835.1 Lepidocyrtus lignorum
CGATTTTACCCCCCACCCCCTGCGTCACAATTTGTTACGATATCGCAACACCCCTCCCCCCACTCGAAAAAAACGTTTGATATGGACAGACCCTTAGGGTCCAAGTGGTTCCCGCGTCAGTATGGCTCCGTATCGCTAGCTTGATAGCTAGCATCTCGCATATGCATTAGAGTACATGCGTTGTTTCTTTGCATTAAAATGTCGAGGGCGAACATTTGGATAAATCGTGTTGTGATAAGCACAAAAATAACCCAAGATACAAATTTTAAGGCATTTGGACGGCGTATTACAGCGTACCTTCCTTGTTAGTAGTATAGTAGTGAGTTGTATTGGTATGCTCACAGTAACCAAATTCAAGTAGATTGAAATATTTGACGCATGCATTAGTTTGATAAGTGATACAACAACTCTATTCTGCTGTTTGAGGTGATCAGAGATAAGGTGAAGCATATTATTAACGCTTCATAAACTATAACAGAATTTGTTGTTCAAAGCTAAATTTCTCGGGACTACAACATATAATACAGTCGAACCGCGATATTACGGCCATAGATATAACGGTTCCATAACTATTACAGTCGATAATTTTTGTCCCGCCGGAGGTAATGTAACCTAAAGCAGGTTATCTATAACGGCCAATATTTATAGCGGCCAAAAAATTTCCGCCCTTGCGAGGCCGTAATAACGCGGTTTGACTGTATTTATCTTATTTGTTATCACTATAAAACTAACCTGCATAAAAGTTAAACAAGACAAAGTTTTGTACTGTAATATCGGGAAAATAGGTTATATACACGGTACAGGCCTTATATGTAGTCAAGCATATACCTGTCAAAATGATATAGTCACGACATCAGTCAGTAAAGTAATCAGGACATTATTCCCGTCATTTGATACCATTGTTCGCCAAATTCGTGACTATAACATTTTAAGAGGTATGTACTACATGTTATGGCCAGTACATGAGCCAACAACCATACCAAAATACCCAGAACTACCAGTACTTGTGTAGGTTTACTTCCTCATATCATTAACAATAATACTACCTATTCTTGTTACGCTATGCTATTTATGGTCGGCGGCGTGCGTAGCACATTTATAGCACATAAGCAGCAAGTTTCGCCGACTTGTCCGGGAAACTCCCGGTAGCACGCCAACTATAAATAATAAAGCGTAACAGGAATATATAATCTCTCACATATATTTGCTGATCACCATGATAGCTCCTCCTCGTGACAATTTTCTGGTTATATCAACATACCTAATATGCCTTATATGTTACATTGACATGAGATAAATTAGCCAAATAATGGCAGCCATTAGAAGAATGGACTCTTGAGCGAATTCTACGCACATTGATGAATCTGCTGACCTTAGTGACCCAACCGTTTTTGTAAACTTGTAATTGTAAATTCCAACAAAACAAACTAGTTTCATTTTTAGGCTCAAAATGACGACCGATAAAATTATTATAGGAAAGGGTGGTAAGTTAATCCACAGTAATATTTTAACACAATCAAGCGTACCTTCAAGGGAGTGTGATAATATATTGAAATTACGAATTCACTTGTGTCGTTTACAAGATTTCCTGATTTCATCGGTTGCCTCTATTCTAAAGTCATTTTCATCATTCCACGATAACTGGTTTCTTTTGGCAAAGGATTTGGGGACCCCAGAGGTTTCGGCAACAGCGTTGCACATGGACTATCGTCAAAATAAAATCGAGTTGGCCGACATAGCGTATGAGTTATTGCAACAATGGGTGGTAAAAAATGGCGAAAACGCGACGCTAAAAGAATTGATCGATATACTACATCGTAATGGGATGAAAGACTGTGCTGGTACGTACCATAATCTTAAAAATTTTTAATTGGCTTACATGCCTACATGAATTCATAACCTACTATGCGAATATGTATCTTAAAACTTTAATAATTTTTCATATCCGGTATTTTAAAACCTCGACGACATTTATTCCATATTGCAAGCTTTTTAACAGATGCATCATAATAAATTTTAATTTATTTTCGACCTTTGGATTTTATAAATTTTTAGACTCGCTAAAAAGCACGACAAAGTTAAGCCAAGTAGGGACGAAGTCAGATCAGGCTGACGTTCTGGATGAAGACATAAATCTAGAATATATGACAAACGTAAATGAGCAAAGTAATATGCCAGAAAAGGAGGCTGGATTCTTAAACGAAGGCAGGAATTATAGACTCCAAAAGTTTATTCGAATTCCCCTGGCCCTTCAAGAATTTGTTCAGGGCACCTCCACCCACTGCATACTAAACACTCTTGATTACAAAATAACTTGTGATAAAATAAAAGAAAATTTGCAAAACTGCCGTATACATACATGAGATACATTTGTTGGAAAAGTTTTGAGCTCAAAAGGACATAACGGCGATGGGGTGTATGTTCTAGAGGATTGCACCATAAAGAAGCTAAAGCAACTGAATAAGCTGTGTAATTTTGGTGACAACAAGGTCGTGCTCCTGATGTCTGAGAACGAACAAGTTATTCGATCGGTTATAAATAAACTTCCATCTTGGAATGGCAAAATTGAACTGCTTAAGGACAACATGGATTGGCATGACCTGACGCCTTTTTATCAGTCAAAAATTATAGAAAAGCTTGAAAATGAACAAGAGGTTGAGCTTGTGGAGGAGGAATTTAACGGGCAGCTTCTCGCTGATTTGATTAATGAGAAGGAGTTGAAGCTTTTCAATGAAAGATTCCCGGAAGAGCTAAGCTACTACATATATAGGACAGTGAAAACCAGGAACCACATTTCGATAAAAATCTTTCAGCAAAATTCCACAGATATTTTTTTGTTCACTGGGATTGACAGGTACGAGCTGAGTTTTCTTGCAAAAACAAAAGTTACGGGCACTTCAAGCAGCCAATTACAAATGGAAAAAATCACAGTCCAGTTTATGATATTGGACCAGCCCAACCATTTTGAGAAAATCGTCCAAAAATCTCCTAATATCCACGTTCATTTGATATATTGCAAAAATCCGCAGCTGCAATGGAAAAACTCAAAAAGACATGTAAAGCTGCGCTGGATAAAATCAAGTGGAAGCTTGCGGACGCTCCAAAAATATGTGGACCAGTCCCAAGATGAGCTAAACGAGGAAGAGTTTCTAGCAAATTTAAGCTCAGAATCCAATCAGGCTGTTATCATCTCGGATAGTCCGGGTATGGGTAAGTCAGTACTTCTCGCAAGTCTTGGCAGAAGACAAAGAATTAAACATCCAGAAAGAAATATCTTTTTTCTAGTCCTAGACGAGTTTATTAGACATTTTAGAGGAGTAAAATCAGATGAAATTTTAGCAACAATCCAGAAAGTTTTGGAAGTCATGATGTGTGAAAACGTTGTGGGAAAAGCAGTACTAGCGCATAAATTGGCAAGAAATGAAACTTCGATTGAGCTTCTTCTAGACGGATTCGATGAGGTAGACTCGGCTCATATTAATCTGGCATTGGAAGTATTGCAAGTAATGTCTTCAATGAAGGCAGTTCGTCTCTGGATAACCTCCAGACCGCATCTGTTGGAGGAGTTAGAATATAAATTTAATGTACTTGGTTATAACATCAGCCCGTTCGAGGAAAAGCATCAAGTCAACCTTTTGACTTCCTATTGGTCAAGAAATCTGTCGCCCAACCAAACCAAATTAGAAAGCATTGCCATTGAATGTTTGAGAAATCTAAAAAGCACAATGGACACAAGAGATCATGACATCGCAGGTAACCCGTTACAATGCTATTTACTCGGGTATGTTTACGAGGAAGAGGCAATCGCAATAGCAAATTCTGAATGGGCATCCACACAACAAATTATGTTTACTAATATCACAGATTTTTACAAATTATTGATTGACAAAAAACTAGAAAAGTATTTCGCGAATTTTGAAACCCAAAATATTCCCCAACACAAACAAGTTTTAATGGAAATGCATGTGAAATTCAGTCTAAAATTGATTTATCCGGAAGACTTGAACACACAAAACGACATATTGACGCCTGTAGAGTTCGTGGACTTGTTAAAAGTGGGGATTGTTGAGTCCTCAAGCACCAATGGGTCGCCCAGATTCCTTCATCGGACCTTTGCTGAATACATTTTGGCTTGGTTTGTGGTGAATAAGCTAGGAAGCGAGTCTGGTTGGAACGATAAAATGACCGATGTTCTATTTGAACGAATATTGTCTTGCAAAATTGATCCCAAGAAGTATTCCTCAATTGGCTCTACCAAAAAAGAGGAAAAAATATTCAGATTTGCTCAACCGGCGATCACTTATTTTATGAATGCACTTGTCACAGAGATTCAATCTATACCACCCATAACATCTTGCTCAATTACTAAAAAATTTGCAACTTCTGAACACGCTGGAATGAATATCGCCATTGCGTGTGTGCACGACAATTTTGCTAACATATTAAAAATGCTCCATAACACAAATGCATTTGGACAGCACGCTGAAACAATATTTAGCAAAAAGTATCTCATGCTTAGCATTGACTATGCCGAATTAAAGTTATTGACATTTGTGGTGGAGCAATACGATCTGCACCACGATTTGGCCCTGGATAGTAGTATTCAAGCAGAAGTGCTTCTGCGTGCAATTAAAAGAGGCAAATTCGGCATGGTTGAATTTCTTATCAAGAAGAAGGGGCTTCTTGAGATAATTAAAAAATTCAAAAAATTCAAAGCATTTACTGGTTCCCTCCGTAATTGCGTGCAAGATACAAAACACAGCTCTGCATCTGAAATTGAAGAAAGAGTTCAAATTTTACGTTTGCTAGTTGGGATTAACCATCAGCTCTTAAAAGAGAAGAAAAAAGAGGTGGAAAAAAGTGGAAAACCACTACTGCTACTAAATAACATTCACGTTAGACTTCTGATAGAGCTTGTTTGCTTAGGAGCAGATGTATCTGCTCAGGATGAAGATAATAATACCATTTTGCATAAAACTGAATTTTTTTCAAGTGAAGAATATCAAACACTCTTAGCCCTGCTTTCAGAAGCAAAATTGAGGGATCTTGTACATGCCAAAAATAAGATGGGCTATACTCCACTTGTGAGTGTTATTCAAAGATTTGACCCCCACTTGAAAACCCTCATATTATTTAAGACCGCTGGAGCCGATTTCAACATTAGTAATGGAGGCAGTTCCGTTCTAAAAATTGCTTTAGATCGGAACAGGAACACACATACGCTGAAACTTTTGGTAAAATGTGGGGCTCGCTTGACCTTGTCAAAAGACCATGAACAAGAACCCATCAAAACTAGCCCGTGTCCTATATTCACGGGAGATCTGAAGTGGATTCCAATCACTTCCCATTTCTGGATTGTCCTAACTTTTCAGTTGGAATTCGAAAACGTAGAAAATGAGCTAAAATTGCTTAAACAGGAGTGCGCCGAGGATGGCGTGGAACTAGATTTAAATTATCGGGATGAAGATGGCAACTCGTTGTTGCATCACGCAGCGAAACATTTGAATGATCAGGCAATGAATTTTCTCATAGAGAAAAATGGAGTAGATGTCAACTCTCTAAATCAGAAGCGACAAACGGTGCTTCACGCATTGGCAGACGCCAGTATTATTCATGAGGAGAGCAACAGGACACTTGCATTTCATGACAAAGATTGTAAAATTATTAAGCTAGAAATGCTCAAGTATCTAATTGAGTACGGAGTTAAGGTTTACGCAAGAGATGAGACTGGTCTAACTTTCCTCCATTTATACATTCATAAACTCCAAGACACTAAATATAATGATACTTCTAGCCACACCCACTTGAACAAATTGGTTGAGTACTTGGTAGGCAAAGGATACAGCTCCCTGTTTGAAACCAGCGGAGGGGTTGATGGTCAAACTCCTCTTCATTTGCTATTTCTCTCTGGAAACTTGTTTACTGCACCTGACAACAAAACGTTGACTTTACTTAGCTCAGCTGGGGTCAACTTCAACGTAGTCGACAACCAGGGAAATTCAGTTTTACATTTTGCGATTAAAAAAGAAGATATTAGCATCGAAATTATATGTAATATGATTTTATGTGGAGTTGACAGCAAATTTCGTAACTGTCATATGGACAGCTTCCTTCACACGTCAGCACGGCATGGGAAGAAGGAAATATTAAAATGTTTTCTTGGTATGGATGGATTAGATGTAAATGTAGTAAATGAGGATGGGGATACACCCCTTCATTGCGCAGTCCAAAGCTTGGATAATAGAAAAATATTAGGGAAATGTAAACTATTGGTGGAATATGGTGCCAACATCAACATTAGAAACAAAGACGGTGACACTCCTTTGGCAATCGCGTTGAAAAGAAAATTGGCCAATAAGAATTTATTAGTATTACTTAGTTCCATGTAGAAGGTTTTTATCGAATTATTTCCAGGAATATACATATAGGTATGTGTCTAGTATGTTAGCACTACTTGTATTAATGTTAATTTAATGTCCAAATGGTAATGATAAGAAAGGGCGAATGTAAATACAGATAAGATATCATAAATTACAAAGGGTTTTGTAAACTGACAAGGATGCAACTTTTCATGATAAGCTCAGCAGAGCCTGATATTTTTGCAGTGAACTACCCCCTATGAGTGATGAATAATCCACTATGACGAAAATTTTAATGGTCAACGGGGGAAAATTTACGATAATAGTCAACATTTGAAATGGCTTATCGGGTTTTCAATTGAAAAACGGGAGGTGCGCTCTTCAGCATCGAGAAACTCATTTTTTGCAGTTTTTTTTTGTTGATTAAGATGTCCATTTCATTTACGTTTAAAAATAATATTTAGCTATTTTAATCGGCATTTCAAGTTAGCAAGCTCATCGATCCAAGAATAAGGCTTGCGACATAGTGGATTATTTATCACTCATAGGGGGTAGTTCACTGCAAAAATATCAGGCTCAACGAGCTTATCATGAAAAGTTGTATCCATGTGAGAAAAGTTATTTGCGTTGATAACATTTTAATAGGAATACATGTGTTGTAGAGTGGAATGAAGTGACCATGTAAACTACGTTAAAGAGAAAGTTACGTTACGTGACTAATCGTCTATCTTTAATTTTATTATCTCTGTAAGCCTGACTTGAAAACTTCCATTCAATGTTTATATTATATCTATATGTATTACTTATACTTTCTACCGCATATTGTAGTATGGATAACTTTTTAATGGGCTAAATTTCTGTTATGAAATAGAGAACACTAAATTTTAATAGACATACAAATAAACAAATTGAATTCAAATTGTAAAACTCAAAACATGAATTACTTACTGATGGGATAATAAAACCTAATAAATTCTTTTCTTAAAACTGATCGTTAAAAATCCATCTAGTTCGACTTCAGTTCCTTCAATTTGGTTACAAATGCACACTTACTAGTTTACTACCCTATGTAGGTCGCCAGTCACCGTTTGGCAATTAGTATGAATCTGAATTCCTTCAAACTGAAATTTTCAAAACAGGAAAATCCAACTTGCAAGGAGCCCATTCCATATGAGAATGAATATTTGAGATTGTGAATTTCACGTGATTGAAAAGAAATAATAAAATAAAATAATAATTTGTGGATTTCAAATAGAGAATTAAATTTACCTATATATCATCTTGGGAATTTTAGTCCGATATTTACAAATTCATGAAGTTTATAAACTCACGCGGGACCGTTTTCAGGTCATACGCACCTCCAGGCATATGAACAATTTTTTCTAGACCAATTTTTAGCGCTGATCAAAAAATCTGTAAAAAGTTCCCATGTTTCCCGAAAACAAATTAAATGCGGGAATCCACAAAATAACATCTATCAGGAGTCGTTACAAGGAACACCTTTCTAAAAATAATAAGGTCTGGTAAACTTAAGAAGAACTTATCAAAGTGGTCAAAGTCCAGGATTTTATCTTTCGTACTTGTATTTCATAAAAAAAATTTATTTTATTTTATCAATTCCTGTAATATTGAGGAAGAAATGAGTTTGTAAAAAGTCAAAACTTAAACGCTATAAGCAACTATCGGTCTAGCAGCAATTTTGCTAACATGCATAATGCATTCTCGCATGCCTATAAGTAAGCAGTATGGACAGAAGGACGGAAGCTCGGAATCACGGAAGGAAGTAAGAAGGAAAACTTCACTACTACCCCATCCTCAGTAACCTAATCAAATACTTTGATAAGTTAATAATAAACAGCGCAGTCCACATTCATCCCACCAAAAATCCATCACGCTTCCCTCTTGACGACCTAGGCAGTCTAGTGGTAAAAAGAAATGAGTTACTATCTGTTCACGAAAACATGGCATTGGCGACCTAGCATAGCATACCAACAGGCGTAGCGGTAGCAATACAGCAGCTGATGCGAAATGTAAATGATTCATTTGTGAATGGTGCATTTATGCTTTGTTTACCTTTTGTGTGTAGCTTTCTCGCATAAGAAATGCTGCAATTTGCTAGATCGCCAGTGCCATGTTTTTGTGAACAGATAGTAGTGCCATTTATTTTTCTTGCATAATGTCGTTTATTCGACTTCCAGACCTCATTTTTTTATTCTGTGTTTTCGCGAAGATACTAGTGAAGCACCGAAAGCTTTAAATCTACAATAAAAATGGTTTTTATTAAAAATTAATCATGAGCTCCGACAATTTCACCATTATATTTCCCTGTTTCGTTGCACTTTTTAACACAAGGTAACATTCAAACAACAATTAAAAATGCTCCTTTGTGCTTCAACGTTAACCGATCAGAAATTGAATTTAGAATCGGGATCAGGGAAAAAAAGTTGGTCCAGAAAACATGTTTCGTGTATATGTGGGTCCATCAGGGTAGGAGGAGTCTCGATAAGGTTTATATTTTCCAGACATTTTGCCAGTCAATATTCTCCTCTTTCAGATTCAGGTTGGGATTGCCTTCCTCTTATCCTGTGATGACATTCCTTATCATCATCAAAATGTACATCGCTGTAATTACTCCCAGGATAGGGAGGAAGTACAGGAGGGATTGACTGATGACGCCTATGACATGTACTTCGAGGTATGGGTGAAGTTTGACCCGGATGGGACGCAATACGCAAAATATGACCAGTTATTCTACTTTTTCGATGTGTCGGAACACCGCTTTAGATCCACGAGCCGAAAAAGTTTAAGATCCCTTCGATGGACCTCCCCATTTCCAAAGGGGATATGATGTATTGCGTGGATGTATTGGATGCCTTGACGGATGACTTCTTTGCCAGGAAAGGGAGGCAGAAGGAGGTGTATTGCGCGAGGCTTATTCAGAATGCGTGGAAGAGAAATAAGAACCACCAGGTGGAAGGGAGCCCAAAGGGGAGTGTAAAGGAGGAGGATGGGGCGGAGGCGAGTTCGTTGGTTTTGGTGGTTTGTGAGGATAGAGGGCATAATGTCCTCGCTCAGAAGCCAAAGGGGAAGTCGCCTCAGTTGATTTGCACATTTCATATGTTTAAGAAAAAATTACTGCTCAGATTTTTTTATATATTCCCTGAATATGTACAGCCGAACCCTTGTGGGACTGCCGCAAGCTGATCAAACTACTCAACTCATTTAATTTAAAACAAATTAACAAAACTAATTAAAATAAAATAAATATTGTTATGCAGAGCAAGGCAGCTTACAGCTTGATATTATGTTAGGAAGAAGCCATACACATCAATAATACTAATTATTCCTCAAAATACATATATAAAAGTCTTTTTAAACTAACCAAGCTGTATCTTAAACTACTTGATAGACCTTCAAGTCAACCTCATGCTATCGCCTGGGCACCTTTCCTTCATTAAAATTTTTACATCATGAAATAAATTAAACATGAAAATTTTGTTTACTGTGTACCTCAAACTTAATTGAGTTGGCACAAAAAGTAATTACAGTTGCATCATAACATTTTAATCATTCTGTCATATCAGTCTAGTGCAAAATATGAGCATATATTATCATTTAAAAAAGATACAAAGACTCCAACAAACTCGACAGGATAAAGGGAAATGGAAAAGCTCATGCCCACCCGTGCTGGACTCAATGTAAAACGCTCAGAATGTATTTACCTTGTCGTCAATGACGTCACTCCCATTTGATTAGCATTGTGACGACACTGACAAAAAAATTTAGCTTATAGCAGTTCTCCTCTATGTGCCTTGTGCTCATGCTAGCTAACCACAGTTCTCTGTTATGTCTTGATGTTCGGATCTGCAATTGATTATTTTCCAGGCACTACTTCACATTTGCTGCAACAGATAGTATGTAGATAAATGTTAATAATGCTGGTGGTGGATGAGAGAACCGAGCAGACTAGGTATGTTAATTGAAGCGTTTTGCATTGTCCATGGTCCTGATAGAGGATGCAAATGGATTTCTTCAGAGAATTTAACTCCATCATGGTATGCTTGCGTAGTTGATAACAATGTTAATGTTGCCATCCAGATGTACGTGTAAATGATTGCAACTGAAACACTAAATTGTAATCACGCCACGTTGCTATTCATTATAATTGTATCGTGAGAATTATAGTTTAAGGTTAGCATAACGAATTAGCTATTAATCATTAATAGCCCTTAATTGTTTATTAGTTCGAAGTAAAAATATAAGTTGGTTACCTAAATTCATGCACTATTAAAACAAACTCAACCAAATGGCTTCGCATATTGCTAGACATATTTTTTTATTTATGATTTCCACAGCCAAAAATAAAACAATAACACATCACAACTTATTTGATCTAAACACAAATTTTAATTAGTTTATATTAAGTGCCCTAACGTAATAATTAAAGGGATTTTCGCCTGCACAGGGACTTTACGCTGCCTCGTTTTCGTGGTCCAAAAAGACGGAGATGCACTTCAAAAAACTGGATGGGAACCGACATGTCCGGTTGGCAGGCTGAAATTTAGAATTTCACTTCATGTAAACAAAATCTGATAAATATGTAACTTTTTTTATTCGCATCTAAAGACCTCCGTTTCCGTGAACGGTTCCAGTAAGTATTTTGGTGTACTCTCTAGTCGCTGGCACTGGAGCATCCTTCCTAACACTCCCGACACTGCTATCACTCAAAAATTTATCTTCTAAGTCCTCTAGATAGCAAATTGTTATTATATAAAATAAATTATTTTCAACTCATTCAATGTGTAATTACTGACAATGAGTTGATTACCAGAACACGATACCAAGTCAGTTTCATTTAGGACAATCATGAGTTTTTTCAATGTTGCTCTGCAACCGTTGCTTGCTTTCCAGTTTTCAAGAAGTGCGTAGACAATCTCGCTCAAATTTCTAGACCCATCATCGTGCCACTTAATCCATTTGAGGGTGTCCTCTCTGCGCGTTTTTAGTTTTCCGGCAATGTCTGTAAATTTTTCCCTAAAGAGATTGAATACTCCTGATTTCTTAAGGGTTTCGACTACATCTGCAATATGACACACTAAACCAAATTTAAAATTAAAATTTTCCTGTATTATTTAAATGCGGTTAATGTAGCATTCGTTATCAAATTCAGGAGTATCAAATACATTCCAGAAATTTCGAAATTTAATTCGTTTAAGTTCTAAGTTCAGGACCACACTTACCATCACTTCCAATAACTATTTGATCGGAAGACATCGTGGCCTAGACAAAGAAAATGAAAAAAAAACTAGAGATTATATTACCTTTATAACCTATGAGCATCTTGAAAGTGTACGACTCCATTATTAATTATAATCAAGAGAAGTGTAATTAAAACGAATTTTGCTCACTTAATTACGTGACACGGCTACGGTGTGAAACAATACAAGACTTTCAAAAATTACAAATTAATAAATATTTTCAAAGAAATAAAATTAAATAACCGCATTATAAAAACTAACGGGTGCTTCTGCTAAGGTGAACACTCATGTATGACGTATAAAATTGTAATCTTGTTTGCTTCCCTAACCTCCTCACACTTACCTTGATGTGTTCATTGTGCTCAGCGATGAAATTGGCCTCATTTAGAGATTTTTCAATTCACACAGCACACACATCACGGCATCCTACAGAACCACCACATCACATCTTATCACAACAATCATACCGTGCTGTCAAGAACCAAGCCATGCTCCACCTACAGCAAAATGATCAAAAACATGCTCGCAATTCAAATACCAATATGATGATAATGATAATGATGAAATGATGTATGGTTCTGATGCTTTAATTGTGTAAAAGCTCGGCGGGTACGCTATGGTATCGCACAAATGATAAGACTTGAGACTCACGTAAACCTATTAAACAGATAGGATTACACCCACAATGTATAATTGAAAAACTATGTATAAATTTGTTTGTAACTAGGTACTACACCATTTTCTGCTGGTCTGAAGCCTGCAATGCATATAATATTATAATTTATAATATATGTCTGCTTATTACTATTGTACGCAACGTGCCAATTTATATTCACTGTGATCCGGCTCGGTAAAATCCCTCAAATTCAGAAATATGATGAGTGTAAATCCTTGTGACTCATAAGTTCAAATTACGATGCTTAAAAACTTTCAAAACAAATCCGACACCAATAAATAACATTTTTTTCATTACAAAATAATTTACCCTCGTAAGAAAAATATGGAACAGAGATAAAATTCACCACGCAATGCATTCCGTAAGTGCCAGCAAACTAGAAGCTCTGTTGCAAGTTGCAAGGATTAAAAGGTAAAGTGTAGCAGCTCATTCAAACCCAAGATTTTGGCAGAAGAATTATCCAAAAAAAACTAACTGTTGGCAGTCTAACAATAAACTATGCCTCTATTGTAAATAAATATGAAAAATATCATAGTCCGATCTAAGCTACACCCAACCAGCTCAAGGATCCTTACACTCGTAATGAAAAAAGTTGATTTCGGACACTGAAGATTTTAAAAGTTTTGAGGTAACGGAATTTGAACTGATGGGTGTGAATGTCCCCACATTTACACAGAGTGTTTCATATCTTACTATCCTTAATCATTTTTATCGCTTTTGATGTTTTATTACGTAGTTAAAAACTAGTATAGCGATCAGTTGTGTGTATTTCTGTCTGTCTGTGCGCACGATAACTTTCGAACGTGTGGAACAATTTCCTTCAAATGTTGAGTTTAACAAACTATGTTTGGTTTCTTTAGATCTCGAAGTTACTGAAAAATCACTGCGTAAAGTTATATTTTTTTTTTGCAATTTGCGGAATTAAATTTTTGTAAAATAGCCAGTATTATTTGTATTACTAATTAGTTGTGATTTCAGCTACGTTATTCTATTAATTTTGATCAATTGATTTTTAGTATGTCGTTTTTGCCTTTTGCCAATAATATTTTATCAATTGTGCTGCGCAGATGGTTAAACAATCGGAATAATTGGGCAGCCATTTTTATACAAAATCAGGTTGCGTGCGCTTTACTTATTAGTTTATATGATTTTATTTCTTTTAGAAATTAGCTAAACCGTTTCGTTTAAGTAATGCAATGGCGAAAAATGCAACCGTCATTGGAAGTGAAGGTAAGCAGAATAAAAAAATGTGTATACAAAACCTGGTAACATATTTTTCATTTTGAAAAAATACTAATATTTTCTCTCAAGACTTGCTAGTTTCAACAGTAGCCTCTGTTCTAAAGACCTCCCCATCTTTCCACGACAACTGGTTCCTTGTTGCTAGGGATCTGGGGACAGAAAACAGTTTACTCACTACATTGCGCATGAACTACCGCCGTAATGCAATCGATATATCTCATATATCTTATGAGCTTATCGAGGAGTGGGTCGGAAGAAAATGTCAAACTGCCACCTTGCAGGAGTTGGTTCAAATTCTCCACAAAAATGGGGTTAAGGACTGTGGTGGTAGGTCCTAAATATAATTTACGCCATAAAAAGCGTTTATTAATTTTCATCTTCCTTTTTTTTGTCTATTCTAGAGTATTTGGAGAACTTAACTAACCCCGGCAAACTGGGGAAGATATCAGACGACACTAAAAATTCTGATAAGAACAATGTAGTACTAAGAAAGTACTACCAAATCCCAAATGTACTCACAGAATTCTTAGCTAGTCCCTCCGCATATTGCCTCCTCCGCACCCCGGATTGCAAAATAACTAGCCAGAAAATCAAAGAAAACGTCAAAAAGAGCTGCTTTTATGATTGGCAGAACTTCGCTGAAATATTGGCGAGCTCAGAAAAACATGAGGGTAATGCGATATATGTTGTTGAAGATTGTACCCTCAGGGATCTTAAGCAGCTGAAAACACTCCGTGATTATATTGGCAGTAAGATAATTTTGTTGACGTCTGAAGAGGAAAATAATGTTGCATATTTTTTAAACAAACACGCGTCTTGGAAGAACAAAGTTATTCTCATTTCTGACAACATGGATTGGGATGACTTAGCAACATCCTTTCAAATAAAAATCATTCAACAACTTGAACAAAAATACAAAATTGGATTTGAAGAGGTGCAGTTAAACGGGCAGCTACTTGTCGACCTGATAAATGGAGAAGCTGTAAAGCTATTTAAGGACACGCTGCCGGAGGAACTGAGCTATTACATCAACCGGACATTGTCAACCCGGGACCACATTTCGATGAAAGTATTTGAACAAAACTCTCCAGATATTTTTCTACTCACCGGGATCGAAAGGTACGAGCTGAGCAGTCTAGCAGATAAAAGGGTCACAGACAACTCTACCAACCAACTAAAAAGTTCGAGGCCAACTGTCAACTTTATTACATTGGACAAGCCATATCATTTTGGAAAATTGGCAGCAAGAACTTCTAATGCGGTACATTTGATCAACTTTAAAGATTTACGGCTGCGGTGGATAAAATCAAACGGGAATTTACAAACGCTTAAACAGTATGTGCATCCATCGCAAGATGAACTAGCTGAGGAGGAATTTGTACAGAAAATACATACTAAGTCAAATCAAGCCGTTATCATCTCAGATAGTCCTGGAATGGGTAAGTCCGTACTTCTTAGAATGATGGGGAAAAGACTTACGATCAGGTATCCGGAACGAGCTGTATTTTTTCTCGTGGTCGACAACTTCATTAGGCATTTTAATGATGCACATCGCGATGAGCTAATAACAAGGATTAAAACGGTTTTAGGAAGCATATTGTGTCATAATGCTATAGGGAAAGCGGTCCTCATACATAAATTGCATTCAGAAGAAATTCTAATTGAACTTCTTCTGGATGGCTTTGACAACTTACAGTCATCCCAGTTTAATCTGGCATATGAGGTATTGCAAACGATTACTTCAATCAAGGCTATTCGACTGTGGGTCACGTCAAGGCCGCATCTGTTGGAGGAATTGGAGAACAAACTAAATGTGTTTGGGCATAACATTAAACCATTTGATGAAATGAATCAAATTAGGTTTTTGACATCCTACTGGCTAAAAAATAGTCTGTTAAATCAAACTAGGTTAGAAAAATTTGCAATGGAATGCTTACAAAATCTAAGAAACAAGATGGATTTAAGAGACAATGACATAGCAGGGATACCCTTGCAGTGCTATATGCTCGGGTATATATTCGAGGAAGATGCTATCGCTAATGGAATTTCAGAGGATGCTTTACCGCAGCCAACTATTTTTACTAATATAACAGATTTGTACAAATCACTAATAGCTAAAAAATTCGCGAGGTATGAAACCCAACGTAGAATGAGTTTAATGAAGATGCATGTAAAATTAAGTCTTGAATTGATTTTTTCCGAAGACTTAAACAAACTGGAGGAGCTATTGAGTCCCATCGAAGTAGAAGAGTTATTCAGAGTAGGAATTGTCGAATCCACAGGCATAGAAAACTCCCCAAGATTTCTTCACCGGACATTTGCTGAGTACTTCCTGGCATGGTTGGTGGTGGATAGACTGGGAAGTGAGAGTAGTTGGAATGATGGCTTGACTGAGTTTCTGTTTGGGCGGGTGCTCCAATGTGAAGCTCACCCAGAGTGGTTTAAACATGACGGCTCTAATAAAGACATGTATGTATTTTCATATCCAGTCATTGCGTATTTTTTGGATGCTCTTGTCGTTGACATTGCAGCCATCCCATCATCAACTTGTCAAACCTTCATTAAAATATGTGGTGCTTCCGCCCAAACTGGAATAAAAATAGTTAATGCATGCGTTTCTCACAATTTTGCTCGCATTTTAAGAATGCTTGATAGCACTAGAGCATTTGAGCAGCATCCTGCAGAAATATTTAGCAAAAGATGTATTTTGTTGAGTATTGATCATGCGGAGGTGGAACTGGTTAAGTTTGTTTTAGAACATTTTGAGCAGAATCACAAATGGGGAGTAGATGTTCAACGAGAAGTGCTCCTACGCGCAATTAAACGAGGGTTATTTTCCATAGTGGAATTCCTCGTCAAGGAGAAAGGTTGCCGTCCAGTTATTGAGAATTTCAAAGGCAAGGCACATGGGTTTCTCCACGCTTGTGTGAAAGAAACAAATAGCAAATCAGGATCAGAAATTGAAGAACGAGTCCAAATCTTACGATTGCTTGTTATGATTCAGAAAGAACTTTTAGAAGAATGGAACGAAAATGATGAGACACCTCTGCTAGCAGACGGTGTTCACGTTGAGCTGCGTGTTGAGCTCGTCAGAATGGGAGCAAATATTTTTGCTATAAATATGTATCAGCAAAACATTTTGCATAAGGTAATTAATATCCCAAGCATTGATTATCACAGCTTCGTTGTCAGCCTTTCTAGTGAAAGCCTCAGAAGGCTTGTGCATATGAAGGATTCAGAAGGGCAGACGCCCCTAATGAGAG
>JAQGAG010000378.1:0-16796 GCA_034696835.1 Lepidocyrtus lignorum
AATAATTTGATTCTAAATTACAGAAAAACTAATTTTAACATAAAATATATTAATTTTAAGAGCATTATAAGTTGAACCGTGCTCCAAATCAACCATTCAAAGTGCTTATATAGCTAGTTTTAAGGTTTTAAATCCAATTTAAACCGGCTAAACTTTAATTTTACAGACGAATGAAAGCACCATCGTAATCAGCGTGAGAAACTGAACAAAACGTATATTTTGAAATTGCCAAACTTAGGTAGCACCTCACGGCCTTTGCTTGTGAGAAAACTGTCTCCCACGGTAGTTGTCCTTCAATTTTGGAAACAAACAAATGTCCCTTAGAGCGAGGTCGGGGCTGTACGTAGGATGGTCAAGCAAAATGAATCCGGAATCATTAACGGCTGTCCATGCGACCGCTGCAGTGTGAAAGGGTGCATTATCGTGAAAAAGTAAATTCCTTCTTGCCACTTTTTGATTCCTCGTTTTTTCTGGTAGTATCACCGTATCACGCTCCCAGAAAACTAGCGCCATTACCTTCTTAGATCAATTTTTTACTTATGACTTTTTTAGGGGCGGGTGCTCTAAAAGGGATTCATTGTGATGACTGGCGCTTCCCGTCAGGTTCATAGTGTTAGACATAGTGGTTTCGTATCCGGTAACAAGATGATCCAAAAAGTAGTCAGGGTTTTCGTGGTACAAGTTCAAGTTAGTTGTGTATGCTTCCACTTGTTTTTTTTTCTGTTCGCGGGATAAAATTTTGGGATGTGTCCGTAGTTACCGAAATATTGCGTCCAGGGTTAGGGTTGTCAAGAACTGACATGTCACCACTTGCAAAACGGTTGCATCAGAATTTAATAGTCCAAAAGGGTGGCGTTGACTTTCAAATAACCTTTTTTAGCTCAAGCTCAATTGGTTTCCCACGTAAGCCTTTAAGTATAAAAACTTAATATTTGAACACACGTCGTCTTTAGAAAAATCAATGTTGTTTCTTTGAGTAAGGCTAGATCTGAAATGAATCGGTCTTGGGGCATGATTTTATTCATGGATATAGGGAATTTTCTAATCTTATCTACACCGGAAATTGAGATATGTATGCCAATGTGGGGGCAAGTATATACTGAAAACGCCTCGTACCATGCGGAAAAGAGCTATTTTAGGTTTTCCGAATCAACCATCCGCATCTTTTCATCAAAGCTTCAAACATAAATACGAAATGAGAAATGAAGTGGCTCAATACAAATCAAGATTACTCCCAATTGCCCTTACGCTCGTTAATCGAAACCACAATCAAAGTTATCTCAAATCTAAATGATAGTGTTTCAAAATATCAACACTTTAAAAACCCAATCTAACGTAACATTCTCTGTACTGGAATTTTATCAATGTTGCAAAGTATAAAGGGACGCATTCGACAACCTCCGTTCTACTTACCATTAAAACATCAACTTTAATTTGTACGAAGTATTTAGAGAGGGACAATGCTTACAAGTATTTTCAAATTCAAAGAAATGTTTCTGTATGATATCAATCTTTTATGGTTTTTTTAATACACGGGGGACCACCTCTGACATCTGGAACTAATGTTAAACGAGATATAGCAAGATTGTGCACATATTATGTAAATTGTTGCATATGTGTTTTGCGCTGTGTTTATTAAGTAATTCCTTCCGGAAATTGTAAAAAGCATTACTTTTTGTTACAATTATTGAAATATATATTGCTTGTAAATTGTTACGTTACTGATATGAGAAGACAGAGGGATGATAGACGGGCGTTTGCCAAACCCAATACATAGAGCTTACATGTACGTAATAAATATCAATTGTAATTTTGTTTTATGAATGAGTTGGCTTTTGTACACACTACTTAATTAATTATGTCACATTTTATCATTTAGAACTTTCCTTTTGTTCATTGTAACAATACACACAGCTCGACGTCACACACTTCTATAAACTTAAAGTATGGTTAATCTAAAATTAACAGATCCCTTGTCATTTAAGTAGTTTGTATTGTAATAAATCATCTAACTGTCAGGAGATTGGAGAATGAAAACATACAACTTTTGTTTTTAAATTAATTTTGAAGGATCAGACAATGAGGTATTGAGTTAAAGACCAGCCATTCACGGACAGAGAAAACTTGTTCCCTTTTGACGGTTGGCAGTTACACATGGAAAACATTAAACCATTTTTGCAATGATAAAATCACATTGCAATGATTTATGCTGAATGTTTGCATTCATTGATATTAGTGGTAGGATGGATAAGTTTGGCAGTACCGAATTTTTAAATCTATCCAATCAATTTTACCAAGCAAAATATGAGTTAAAGTTGACCAAATTGTAGATTGACATATTTTTTTAAAGAATTTTACAACCAAATATGACATATGTTTATCTAGGGATACCTGAAAATGATTGTTTAAGTCCTCCTCAAGTAAAAATAGCTTAAGTTTGAAGCTGATGACATCTCATGATTTAGCAATATACAAAAAAAAACGGAAAACACACTGATCATAAACATTTTAAACAAATTACAAACAAACCGTTTCCTTCTTCAGGATACAAAACGTTTAGAATAAAACCAATTACGATTAGTAGACTGAACTCATTTCACAACACAAGATTAAATGAAAATTACAGGAATTTGATATGTTAATATTAATATTTATAGTTTAGCAATGGTAACAAGGTTACTTCCCACACGGAGTTGACTTGTGTTCCGGAGTTGAGGTTCATATTGTTGGGGAATTTGAGAATCCATAAATGTTCTTTGAACTTCCGATGAAAAGCTCGTTTCTCTTTTTCTTTTTCTATACTATTACAATACTTATCGCAACCACAAAAAAAAAACAGATTTATTAATAATTTAAGTCCCGGTGTTCAACAGCACTTTTTTTCTTCACACAAATTTTTTTTTTATTACGTACCTGTAAGGTATGTTATGGTTTTGGCTTTGTCTGTCCGCCTGTCTGTCTGTACGCGCTCTAGCGTCTAAACGCGCAAGCCGATTGACGCGTTTTGACACGAATGTACAAATGGTAAATGGGAAGAACCTTATTGTTTTGGGGGTCAATTGGATTACGAAAAGTGGGTCAAAGGTCAAGGTCATTTAATTTTTCAGATAAAATGATATGGTACATGGGGTATCATCAAAAGAAAGGATTTTGAGTACGGATTTTAGTGGAATGTTTGGCCAATAATGTCAATAAAATTGTAACTGAAACATCACTGATTAAAAAAATCTAAAATTCGAATTTTCAACAAATATTTTAATATTAGGTATGTAATATTACAGTTCAAAAACCATACAGGTACGTCATTGTAATTACAATCATTTTATTACGTAGCTGAAAGCTAGTGTAGCGAGTAGTTGTGATATCCGTCGGTCCGTACGCACTATAACTTTAGAACGCGTAGACCAATTTCGTTTAAATTTGGTATGTATGTACGTATAGATAGTTACTAGAACAAACGGTATTGCATTTGAGGTAAATCCGATCACTGGTAAATAATATGATGAAAGAAGGTTAGAAAACTAAAGGAACACGACGTTTACTCCTAATATTTTCACGTCACATAAACCTCTATCTTTTTGCTACATTCTAAGCAATATAAGCACAATAACCACTATCAACCTTTTGGGATGAGAAGTGAAATGAATTAGTACTGTATATTTGATGATTTGTATTGTTGTTGTAGAGTTAGTATAGGGTGATTAGTTCCAGGTGCCCCAGTTAAATTTTATTTTAAGAGTTGACTTCCATCAAACGTACAAGAATTTTTTTTTGTACGGCCGTTTTGGTATTATTAGGTATCCACCTTTGTCGAAGAGGATGGATGATGTCTTGCTACGTATATGTTATTGCTATACATTTCTCTATTATTGCTGTCATCTTCGAGGACTAATATATATATATATACGGGTTTAAGTACTCAAACCAGCCATTCACGGACAGAGTAAACTTGCTCCCAACGACGGTAGGCAGTTACACATGGAAAACATTAAACCATTTTTGGCAAGAATAATTAACATTGAGAAAAAGAAAATTGAAAAAAAAATCTCAAAATTGCGGACGCTATCGTGCCTCCGGACAGACAGACAGACTGCTCGGACGATCTTAATAACTTGCGTTTCACCTAAAGGTCGCAAGTTAATAATTTATCTTTTATTCAACATATATAGGTACATTATTTTTTTTTCTTCCATGTAGTTGAAAGTCGTTAACTCTCATATTTCGACAGGTTTAATTTTGCATTGCTATCAAGTGGTCCATACAGCCTATAAATTATATTCCAATCTACAAGAAGATTTTGATCTTGTCAAATTCAACTCTCCACAGTTTACGTACTAATGTTGCTCTATGTATCGTCTTGATTGAACGAATCAGGGTAGTAAAATCACGAAATTTCCATTTACTCTGCAACGGCGAACTGGGTCAGGGAAGCATGAGAAAGTGCAATCTGTCCCAATTCGCATATATGTATCTGTAAAGGAGAAGTAATACTATCATGTTATGGTAAACCACGGATTAAACCTTTTTAAACTTTGCAAATCCAAGTAAAAACTATCCACTTTACATGAATCGATTCATACTAAAGAATCTAATTGCACAAAAGGGATATTGGGAAACAAGGTACCATGTGGACCAAGTACTTAATGACTACACCAGACAACTTATTAAGTAGCTTCTATGCTATAATAGTTAATGTGTATTTCAATAATGCAAGGTTTGATTTGATGTCCCATTTTGTGAAGCATGTGATTATTAATATGCATGACATAATAAAAGTTTACTGATAACCGAAGTGTATGAGGGTTGAATATAGTGTTTCTTTTCTTTGTCAACAGTGTTGCATTGATGACAATGAGGAGATGATAAAGATACTTCTGGACTATGGCGCAAATGTGAACGAGATTAATTAATCCCATTTCCGTTTAGATTCCATGCTACAAAAGCATCTATTTGAATTTTTTGTACCTGGTTGGGTGGTTTCCGCAATTACATATGCGTAAGTATAATCGTGATCAACATGACGAGACCTTTCGATTGATACATCACACTTATTTGATCTCCAACGGCTACTCTCCTTGTAAAGTTCCCCATTTTACTCGGAGCGACCTACTGCCCCGAGGAGTCTCTCTCATAGTGAACCTCTTGAGACAGACTGAAGACGACGTCTTCTGGGTCTTCCCTATACTCACACATTGTCAGTTCTCTCATTAAAATGGTATTTAGCAGTGTAGCACTTGTTTCTGTATTGGCTTGTCCTAACTTTCTCCCCAGTATTTGTTGAACGCTCCTCGCTAGACTTTCTATCTGGTATATGGAGACTATAGTTTTTATAGTGCTTTCACTCCAGACATATATGGTGGTATTTCATGGCGCCACACTATACTGCACCTACGGTATCTAGTATGATGCAGATAACTGCCAGGGTTGTCCCTTTTCTGTAGTTGAGAAACATTCAACTTCCCCCCTGTGGGTTAGCCTTTTTTTTGCATGGGTTTGTTTCATGTGTAATTGATGGTTCTACAGAAGAAAAAAAACTTGGAGTTTTCCTCTCCTTTTTTGAATGAAAGTCCATTGATGATTTTCCAAATCCTTTTTCATGTAATATGCAAGCTACCTGGCGGTGTGCGACTGCTGATGTTCTAAAACGACTAAAAATCTGATAATTTCTCATTTAAACCTAAACAGTTGAACGATGAATCTGATGCCATTACAGATTTGCCCTTGATAGATATGTAAATCTGCTATTTACGCTTCATTTTCCCTACGCTGTTGTCCATGCTATCACTTTCCGAAAAGTGAACGTTATTTTATGAAGTTATGAAGTATACTAACTGTTCTAGCCATTCGTACATTTAAGGACTAATTGTGCAATTATAGGTTAGTTAATTATTCGCAGCGACATTCTTGATAACCGCACCGCCTAAACTAATTGGAATATTAATTTTTTTGTCATCCTGTAGCATTTCATGAATTAATTAGGACAAGATGCATGGAACAATGGAATCTAACGCATTTTACGAAATAAAGTGGAGTAAATTTTTGAATGTTTTCTATTGTCATTTGAAAACTTTTATTAGTTTTGTGGATCATTAAGAATCATAGCATACACACAAGCTAACAACCTAGGCATCAAATTGCGACATTTGATATACTAATTGATCACGTTACTTCACATATTTGTGTCCACACATACTAAGCCTGTATATACGACTTAAGGCTTTATTAGTCTAACTAAAGCTTGGTAAAACAAAGTTACAGAATAACGCAGTCTTGCAACGTGCAATCTGTAAAACATGCCACCGATTATGTAAAGTTACTTTCAATTATAATATATGATGACTGAATGAGAGAAGTTTAAGTCCAAGTGCCAATTATTCATGTGTTACTGCAAACTAACTTTTGGAGATTGAGTGAACTGATGAGGTTTTTTTATTTGGATGAGAATAGAATATCAACAATTGCAAAGGAAATCAATATTATGGATATTTAGACTCCAACTGTTTCTTAAGAATTGACGAATTACGTCGACTATTTATTTAAAGGCAAATGATTCGGAATTGAAACATAAAACTAATATGAGCTGTCTATCGGACAAAAAAAATAATAAGACAAACGCCTTCAATGGACGAAGGTAAACATAGTTTTTACATCTTAAATTTAAGAACAAAAAAGACCCCAATTGTTGATGGGGGTCGGTGCAACATGCACTCAATGAAAATCGATATACTTAATTGGCTACACTGATGATGATAAGATTATTTAAAAAAAAGGTGTACTCTACTTTTACTACTCACTGTCGGTATCGATGTGACAAAGAAACAAAAAACTGACAATGAAAGCAGCGCTTAAGTCGACACAAAAATTACATTTTGGAAAGAGACACAAAAAAAAATACATTTTATCTGACTGAACATGAATTTGCATAATGCAATTAATGAAAAAAACTAACATGATACTACCGTCTACTTGGTAGTTCGAAACACTGGATCTGGTTATTGTACAGAAATGAAGGCGTTTCTAACAGAAAAAGTTTCCATCAGAGCTTTTACAATAATAGGTACTGTTGGTATTAAAAAAATTAATGTCACTAAATGATAATAATTTACATCCAATGAAATAAAGTAATATAGAACTACAGAAAGGATGTGATGCACACATATTTCCTTATCTTTACAATTACATCGCATGTTATTTCTCCTTTATGTATTTCAGAATTTATTACAAAGTAATATACAATCTACTCTCAGTGAAAAAAACAAAAACAAATTATGACTGCTTATATTACAATTAATTAGGAAGTTTGAGTCATTAGAAAAAAAATGACAACAGATCCTTTATAAATCTTTCTTCATTCAGAAAAATGTTTAAAGAAAAAATACAATACGTGAGATGATCATAATAATTTATAAAACTTATGGTGAACATTTTACATAGGTATTTATATATCTTTTGTACGTAAATTGAAAATCCGACAGCCTTTTAATAGGAACAAGATTATGAATATGATTACATAGATCATCCAACTTGACAAACACATGGGTAACTAACCAGATAAATAAGTAACCAAAAAAACGCAGATTTTTATCTGAGCGCACATCTTATCAATCTTCCTCAACTTCGAAATCCTCCATGTCTTCCAATGCTTTCAAAAACTCGGCGTCATCGTCATCGTCGAACCCGGCCGTGTCCTCGTTTGCGAATTTCACCTGGGCACTTTCGTTGCTAAAAAAGGTATTCGTAGATTGTGCAGGTATTATAGGTGGGATCCATTGAATATTATTGCCATTTGCAGAGACTGCTGAGAATAAAGGACGTTGACTATTTTGATTCATCCGACTGACGGTGTTTTCTGATCCATCTAGATGATTACTTCTATCCATTGAGTCAACAAGATCCTCATAGTCCTGCATTATTTTGTCAGGTGTAAATGGAGCCCTCTG
Organism: Lepidocyrtus lignorum; assembly: GCA_034696835.1. Lineage (NCBI taxonomy): Eukaryota > Metazoa > Arthropoda > Collembola > Entomobryomorpha > Entomobryidae > Lepidocyrtus > Lepidocyrtus lignorum. The sequence continues at coordinate 7,941 of JAQGAG010000378.1, forward strand.
CAGTATATGTATTCCATGTTCATTCATTTTATATGATGGAAACTCACTTTCAGTATTACTTTCGAAGGGTGTAAGCTGCTCATCATTAAATTCTTTCGTTGTACTTAAACAAATGACGTTCTTATTGGATATGGTTAATATCACAGACCTCCGGTGTAGCAAGACTCGACACTGCAATTAAAATAAAAACGAATTTACGAATCAATCTAATGATGGTTTGTATTATGAATTTTGTAATGCATACATTATTGTGTATTATACATATATATAGTAAATCGTACTTACATTTTGCAAGGCTAGAGTAGTCCCAGGTACTATTTTATCGCCGTATGCCTTCACAAACGAATTATCCAATGCTCCGGTTATGACACCAGAATGGTCCATAAGTCGGACACAAGTCCGCGACTTTGAGTTGGATGATTGTTTTTCCACAATATCCACATCTTCTTTAACCACAAGAACTAGCAAAGGAATTTGTACCAACAATTGGAAGTTATTGGCTCTCTCTTTCACCCAACCAATGTTCATTCTATTTAAAACACTCCCGTCATCCTTTAGATTCAAATTGAGATATTTAACGAGGCTTCTCCATGGTCCATTGTCGATCGAAGTTTCTGACTCTTTTCTTAGCAAAACATTAACTTTTGTCTTGCTAAATGCTCGGATTCTTTGTGGCCCAACTAAGCCATTCCCCATCGACTCTGAATTAGGATCAATGAGTCTCTCGAAAAGTGAAAGCTTTGGTCCATTTTTTTGTTTGATTTCGTTAGTCGTAACTCTAGGCAAAAGTCCAGCTGGTCCAGGAAAACTCCGCTTAACTGAAGCAGATTTATAGGCATCTTCTTGAGATGACGACGAAAAGAATGCAGATAATTCAGAATTCAGCTGTCTTTTTCGAGGCGATTTTGCAGAGACATTTTTGGGATTTGATACAAAAGGAGCGGTGGGTGTGTGGAATATCATGTCACTATTTGGCTTGGCGTTCTTATTTGGCACAGGAACAAGTTGTATACTGGAAATTGCTGTAGTTTGTTGTACATTAGGAAATTCAACAGAAACCGCATGCTCATGATATGCATTGTTGATAATTTCCTTCTCGTCCATTTGTGCCAGCAATTTATCAAATTCATCTTCATCATCATCCATCTGCTGATCAGATTCTAGGTGGAACTGTTCCAATCCAGGTGTAAACGTTGAAGGTATTATGACTTTTGGGTCATCACTTACTTCATTCCCTAATAAAATAAAACATAATCGTGAGGTTATAAAACTTGATGTAAAAATAATCAGTTTAAATTGTAAATCAATCCTGATGCTCAATATAATGAATATATCATCATACCACGATGGTGAACAGTGCTAACAGTAGTCCCGATTTTTGATCCCGAATCATTGTCTTCACCCTCACGCAAAATCGGAACCGATGTATGGGCATGTGAAGTTTGAACTTGAGGTAGCGGCAACTCTTTGCTGACATTCTTCCTGTCCTCATCATTATAACTAGATAAGAGTCCTATCTCTTCTTCGTCTTCTCCTTCAATATTGAAATCTCCGTCCTGCAAATAACCAAATAATGACAAAAAAAAACATGCATTAGTGATTTAAAAAAAAATGAATACAACAGTAAACTAATAATATTTTAAATTTTAAAGTTGAAAAATTGAATTATCAGTTGAAATGGAAGCATGCATGTATTTAACAGAACAGTTAAAAGTTTACCCCCAAATCGATGTCATTATAATCGTCATCTGCCATTGTTAGTTTTGAACTGATGGTGGTTAAATAAACAATATTATCATCTACGAAAACACAAGTACCAGTGGTGTGTGAGTGAATAACGCCAAAATCTAGTGGTGATCCCCAAAAACCAATCTTTCTAGGCCCTGATCATCTGTCTAACTATCAATCGTAAGAATTTAGTATTGTGCTTCGCCCAACGTCCATGTCACTAGTCGTTTGGCCCCTTTAGAATTTAAATCCGTGGGTATTTTTACAATTAGCAATTAACCCAGTCTGTCTGTCAAAATTCAAAAACAAAAAACCTTACTTTTAGTTTATTAATTAACAGATCAAATAACAAATAACAATTATTATCCTTAATATCAACGCAGTTTGACTGTAGTTAAATCCCCAAATGACCTCATTGGATGATGTAATTACCTTGACTTATCGGAAGATAATGAACACTTGGAATTAGGATGGTGCTGGTGCTGGTACCAAAAGATGATAAACAAAACACATGCTCAAATATGAAATTCACGTTTGTTCCGGATCAGGCAGGAACTGATCAGTCAATGCATTTTACATTTAGTTCGCATTTGCGTTATGCTTGCTACTGCTGCTGCTGCAACAACAAAAAAACATCCTACAAGAAGAGCCTACAAAGGGAATCAAGAGTTCTTTTATATAAAGCTTGATTGATACCTACCTATGTTCAATTCGCCCCGGACATGGATTAGTTAAACAATAACTAATCATCATATAAGGTTAAACATAGGATGTGATACTAGGTATATAATTGTTAAGATAAGCGTAGATTTACAAAATGCAAATTATCGTTTCATTTTATGACACAATAATGTCGTGATGTGAACTTATATTTCTATGTGTACTATATATTGAGGTTAACTTTCCGCTACAAATGCCAAAAATTGCGATCATGACACAAAGTACTTATTAACATTAAGCCAGGGCATGTTGTTTCAGAGGAAATACTGTATTTTAAAATTAAACGATATATTTTTTTTTCACAGCACATTCAGCATGTCGTTTCATATCTATAATAATTTTCAGGGTTACGTGTTGAAATCATGATGCTTTTGTGCATTTCATGTAAATGCCGTGATTCGAAAATTCGAGCAATTTTTCACTCCATAATATTGGTTTAAAATCGGAATGTACAGACACCTGCGTATTAAACTATTACGTGTAACCCATTTTAGCGTTAGCATAAACCATTTTTTTTTAAATTTAACAACTATCAGACACCTTAAGCACACAATTTGATTGGAAAATGCATCTACATGTTAAATTATCTGAGTATTTTCCATTGTTTTATTTTTTCCCATAAAAGATAAAATATTTATTTTTTTCTCTTTTAATTTTTGCACCCTAACCCCCCGCACCCTCCCAAATACGCCACCGCATAAAAACGATATTATCACGATACAATTATACACTGGTAGTAGCACCTTCCTATTCTTCTATATAAGAGAAGTGAAGCAACTTTCATCTAGTAGTTCATAGTATCATCCGTAATGTGCCGCTCTAGAAAATTCTCTGATTCACACGTCACCTGTTGTTTATTTACCTTTTCTTATGACTCATAACATTGCTTCGCAGAATGGAGTACTTAGTTAATTGTTCTTTATGCTAATTGTGACACCGGCATTTTAGTGTGAGTACTTGGTGGCTGACCTACATAATTTCTTACGGTTATGGCCATAACATCTTTTCCAATCGTTTTAATTTAATAGTTTGTTATGAAAAAGTCATAAAACCGTATACCCTCCACGTTATAATATAATCAGAGAATCTATTAGTGCATCCATCTAACAAGGATAAGGAGAACTAGATCTACCCTCCGGCTTCAGCTTTCTCCAGCACTGCTACTATCATTATATAAATGTATCTTGATATTATTAAAAACAACAAAAAAAAACTATTGAATTTACTGAAAAAAATGTTTTGGACCTAAACGGCACTCGGCCGTAAACTGTTTATTATAATGGAGTTTTTAAGCAAAATCTAATTAAAAAAAAAACGGACGAGAACAACAAGAACAACACCATTCGTGTATGAGATCATGTGTAGACTGGAATGGCTGTGTAAATATAGTGATGACAAGGAGCTGTACTAGTAGCATCTGCAATAGGGTTTGGCGGGCTAGTAATGTCAACTTGGTGGGGCAACATGAAAATTATGTTTACATTCATATTAACGGTACAACATGTATTTGTTTGTATTTGTATAATTAATGCCTTCCTTTGTTCTCCTTACACACTCAACAAAATAACGCCACATCGGAGTACGTACATAATATTATATGTATTACGGGGTTCTCGAATCTTACATATACATAGCGTACGGAAAAACCGAAAACTCCCGGTTTTTGAATTTTGAAGGAAAAAATCCCGGTTTTTGAAAAAATCTGAAAAATTTTCTAAAAAAACAAGCAGAATATTTTGGCGGGGGACGCGCGCAAAAAGACCTCATTTTTAACCCATTTGAGGCCAAAAATCGAAATGTTTCTAAAAAAACACAAGCAGAATTTTGGCAGGGGACGCGTGTAAATTTTTTAACCCTGTTTACTGCCAAAAATTTCTAGTAAAGTAAGCAAAAATATTCCATTCGCAAACCAGCCATTTACGGACAGAGAAAACCTGCTCCCTACGACGGTTGGGTAGCTTTCATGTGTAGCTCCTCCACATGAAAGCATGGTGTTAATTTGGCAAAAGCGTTTTGCGATTATGTGGGATGTTTAGCAGTACCATATTTTTATAAATGTAAACAATAATTTTTACATAAACAAACATTTCGCAAGATCTCATAAGGCTATCAGAGTTGCAGGGCTTAGGTGACTCACATAAAAAAGTCTCTTCTATTGATCATTGGACTAAAAAATAGCAAAAAATAGCTCGCGAAGACACCCTTAAATTCAAATGAGAAACTCGTCGTTTGTTTTGGTTAGTAATGTTCTATCTCACATAATAACTACAGCTGGACTTGCATTGCAATATCGCAACCACACCAACCACTAGCGCAGCTTTTGTTTACCTCGTAGTTAAATTTAAGCTATTTGGTAGATAATTCAAGTCATTTAACTTTCGTGTTGCCGTAAGCAAAGCTTCTGTATGTACAAGCTTTTTGTTGCATTTTAGAATCACGTGACTTGAAGTGGCGTAGATCTTTTTATACGATGCTGAGTTTTAGCAGGAACCAAGGATGCATTGTATTATATCCCATAATGGGATTCCCATTTAGGGTTTAAATTTTAAAAATTATTTTTTAATTTTCTGTTTTTTTAATTTGTAACAATTTCTCATGCATTGCTTTAAGCCGAACTATAACCTGACAATAAATATACATATTGATATGGGTAGGTTTTCACACGACACTTAAATATTTAGGGCCAGGAACTGAAAAGTTTTATGATGCATATTGTGGAAATAATATGTTCATTGTCGCAAGTCGTGATGATGACAAGAGGAATTTTAATTCGTAAAATATTTCCAAAACTGTAACATTCCACACTAATATTGTAGAATTAAAAATGAAAAGTTTTACCTCAACTGGTAATATAATGTACGTGGAGACGGTTGTACAACCATTATCGAGTCGTAGAAGTTAATTTAATTATGTACAGCTGAAATTTCGTCGACAGAGCCGGTCGCCAAATATTATACCTAACTACATAAGTATAAGGATTGTTTTTCTCAAGTTACAACTCACAAATTATGTTTGCACTAACAGTGGCTATTGTAGGTATTAAACGTAATCTTAAAATTGGTAAAATGACATGAGAAACTTTCTTAAATATGACATAATTTGGGGCAAATGGGGTACAAAAAGAACCATCTTGCTGTGCTGATATCAATGATGGTAGATTCATTTGAATCAAGTTAGTAGTTCATCATGAGTATTGCTGATTTTATAAAAAAAATTTGTTGGTCAAATATGCTCAAGAATGCCATATTTTCAAATAATGTTAAAATGAATGAATTGTCGGTTTTCATTTCGAAAACACTTATGAACCGTAAGTAAATGTACAAGGCTCGGTTTGAGATGTCGAATTTAAAACGTTGAGTTTAAGAGGATACGTTTGAAAAATAAATAATTCATTTTTAAAAATTGACTTTCAAATTAATGGTATTAATTGTTTTTTTAAAATCACAGTATAAGATAAAAAAGTACAAAATTGCATGAGGAACAATATGAAAGCAGTTTAAATAGGATCTGATGAACTTTTTTAGAGATAAAACTAGAAAAGTCGTGCAATAAGGTATGGAATTACGATATTTTTAATTAAACACCCGCCCTTAATCTTTTTTATCTATTTTGAGATATAGTTTTGTATGAAACGTCCTAAAGAGTGTTTAATAATTTAAATAATAATAATAATAATTAGTGCTCAATTTGTGTCATATAGTTGATGAGATATTAATCATAATTATCACATGTTTGAACTTTATAAAATCACCCGGCACCCGGCATTATTCTGGCCTCTTTGAATTGTGATTTTCTTAATGTGATGGAATTTGATAATCAAAAAAAAAAAACAATAGGATATGAAGAGATGCAAGATTGCACGGAGATCAATATGCAACCAGTTTTTTATGGAAAAAATAAACATTTAAAGACAGGGAGTCAATCATGAAATTCGAATTGTTAAAGGTTACTGGGAGTAATTTTTATTTTAAGAATATGAGATTTAGTGAGGTGATGGTTTTTATTTTTTTTTACTTATGTTTGGGATCACGAATATTAAAGTTTGGTCTGGATCGGATTAATTGCTTCTGAGATATTTCAATTACAAGATAGGTAGTCAGAGAAAAGTTGGGAAATTGCACAATATGAACATCAAAACTTATTGTTATGTATAAAAAATAACAAAATGGAATTTCTTGTGAGTAATGGGCTTTTTTTGTTATTTAAATTAGACAAATATGAAGGGTATTTGTAATTAAAGATGTGTAGTTAACCGTAAACAACGTAGTATTTATGTTTGTAGTTTGTTTCAATCCTGTTGAGTCGATTTTCGTAGTATTAGAAGAACTCATCCAGTTATTTACCATTATATGACATATGACACATTTGTTTTACGTGCATGAAAGATAAACTTATAGTAGTATAACTAAAGATAATTCTGTAAGATATTGTTATTGCTGGTCAGTTTTTTTTTTTGGTTTGTCAATTATAAAAAAAAAAGTATTTCTATTTAGTTCGTATTTTCCATAAATCAAATATTAAAGAGTTTAATGGAATTTACAGTTTCATGACAATTTTTTTAACAGTTTTTTAAATGTAGTTTATAAGGAAATTAAATGTAAATTAACGTTTTTTTTTTGGCTTTCTTTGGTTCAATTCCAATCATATCCCTACAAAATGACATCGTGGAATTGTCGGTCAAAAAAGCTTACATACTTTCCAGCAGGTCCTCTTTGAATTCCAAAGTCCTATGATAATGATGAAAATATTAACATGAAATTAAAAAAACCAGAAATATATTCTACCAAAACCCTTAACCTTTACATATCATCATCATATTTTCATGATTTTTTTTTTGTTTAAATCAGTGGTACCGGTACGTAATACTTATTATCACTTACGGGCTCCACGATGAAAATGTGCCGCCCTCCAATCTGCAAATCTTTGAGAACAGCCCGGATAAAGGAATAAGGTTGATCAATCCCCGTAATAACCACATTTTTCGTGTCGTAGTCCTCATTTTCATTGACCAGTGATTCCATCCTGAGGGGTGAGTTCACATCAGGATAATACTTGTGTGTGTCAGGCTTCCTATCCCGTTGCGCAATTGCTAAAAAAATTATTACAAAGCAGAAGAAAAATGTAAAATCAATACACGTTTTTTCATTATGATTAGCTTTTTGAAATCTCCCATTTTCATGTGATTTAAACATATTACTTGAATTCATGAATATATGAACAACTGAATGGAGCAACTTTTAATATTCCTCTTTTTTTTTAACTTACCCTTGTTTAGGTATCTTCTCAAAACCTCAAGGACCTCTTTATCCACTATTCCCTTCTCCACTTGCATGATGTAAATCATAGGGTAGATTAACTCTGCCATCTTTAAATTGCTATTCCAAAATAATCAAAAACTCCACCACCCAATCCACCTCCCTACCTACCTTCCCTACCACCGTACCTCTTTACCTATAATCTATATACGTATTACTACATAAAAGTACTAACAAAATATTTAAAAAGTAAAAAAAATCTATACATAAAAAAATATGGATGCCTTTAAAAATAAGTAGACTCACTCTCATAAACTGATACACTACTATTGAGGCTTAATTATGCTCAATACTACTAACCTGATTATAAACTGAATTGAAATAATAATAAAAGAATGTTATGAATAAAAACCTATGAACAACACATTATGAAAACAAAAAGTTGCCTATATAATTAATAATTGGGCCAACTAAAACGTAATTGGTGAGGATAGTTACCTCACTATAAGGTTTGAGAATAGGAATAATCTAAAAGTACTTTAAACAACGGGCAAAAATAGTTAAAATTCTGATTAAAAAAAAGCAATCTCCATTAACCCCTATACTAAATCTCTTTACTATTCACTAAAAAATTTTAATGGGACGTTAAAAATATCTTACTGTTGCTGCTGCTAAGACCGAGCTCACAATGGATATTGAGAGGTATCCAAAGGTAAACAAGCAAAGAAACATCTGTGCGCAGAAGCACATCCATAATGTCTTTTTTCTTTTTTTTTTGGCCTTTTGGCTTTTTCGTTTGAAATTTTCGTGCAAATTTTAAGGGGGCATTATGAGACTATATGAATGCATGCAATACTCCAATCCATGAATAACAATACATTAAGAATATGATAACAATGGTAAATAAATTCTGGTAAACAATTAAAGCTACTCATCAAATTCAAATCTATATTGTTTCCTTTTGCGTTGTCATACAATACAATAGAATAGGAAAAACGTCAGGGGTAAAACTACCCATGGGGGGTGGAAAGTTCAAAAACAACCAGCTCCCGTTTGACCTCATAATCAGAGTCCCTGTATGTCATTTGCTTTACAAACTAAATTTCAGCTAAATCCATGCATAAATATACTTCGGGGGTAAAACTACCCCTGG
>JAQGAG010000379.1:0-16772 GCA_034696835.1 Lepidocyrtus lignorum
TGGCCTTGGCCATTATAGAGCTATAGTGGTCATGACCATTATAGCCATAGTGGCCGATACTTATAATGGCCAAAAAATCTCCGCCCTTGCGCCGCCACTATATCGAGTTTTGACTGTATCTGTAATTATACGAATTGCTTCTCGTTGTATCATGATAGATAGGTATTCTAATTAGGTAACTTGCATTCCGCCCAAGACTCGAACTTGTGCAACACATTAGCAGAGTGGTGTATTGCATTGCCTGATTAGTTTGATTTTATTTGTTGTCACATAAAGCATGGAAAAATTATTTGTTTTTGCCAGTCAATGTTAAAACGGAAGTTTATAACACGCGTGTTTCTATCTTATCATCGCATATCTCCAGTCCAAATTGCATACACAAAATGCTCACCACAATACAAAGAGATAGAAAGATATACGTACACACAATAGTAGGATAAATGTTGCATTGGTCCACGAAAATTTCGTGAGATTAGAAAAATGAGATCCACCTTTGTTGCAAAGTTTATGCTGGAGGGGAACAACTTTCAGAAGTCAATGATGTCATCTCATATTATGTATGTTTTTCATTTTGCGCTATTTTTATGCTCATACAATAAACGCCCTCTCAAATCAAATACTAATCATAGTAAGTTAGTAAGGTAATTCAATTTAGTATTCTGGCACTGATTGAGACATACAACAAACGTGATTTTTCTGTCCATGCAATAGTCACATTTTGTTGGCTAAATAGATTGACTGTCTTGTGAAAGATGAATTTGCCTAATCAAAGTTTATTTTCACTTCTCCTTCAGAATAAAATGTATTTCCCGTGCTGTCGGTCAAAGTCGGCGAGCAATGAAAATCTACATGAAGATGGAGGAGGCGGCGTGGGTGGAACCCCGGACAGAGTACGAAGACCCAACCCAATAATTGTCGGATTGGCAAATCATCTACGAGAACATCACTCCTCGGCAAGAAATTCCGCAATGGCAGGTTGCTTTGGATTCCCAGATTCTCCGCCCAGATACGAAGATATTTACGTTGAAGCTAGTAGAAGTGGGTTTGGAGTCTCCCGCAGGAACAATAATCATCGGAACAACCATCATAACGACGATGAAGGCGGAATCTGCAATGTTGAAGGGACTAAACAAATTATGGCTGAAGAGGAGGGGATCGCAACGCATACAGTTTCCATGATGGAGGATGATGAGGCACCTCCGCCTTCGTATGAAGAAAGTGTGGGCATGTCGTCTGCGACGGATTGTGTTGTAATGACAATTACGATTGAGACGAAGGATAACTTGAAGGAGGAGTTTACGTGACCGTTAAACATAGAGAACGAGAGAAAAATAAGACAGCGTGCGTAGCTGGTATTGCATTGGTTTCAAAATTTTGAGTGGATTGTTCATAGTGAAAGGAAAAAATTGTAGAGAAAATTGCCTATCAAATTCAAGCAAATCTTTTGAACGATGTGGGATGTGGATCTTCAATACATTAATTTTAACGTGCATCTCATAAGCTTACGTTAAGAATGTTATAATCTATATAAATGCTAAGTATAAAATTATTCATAATTAACTACATTAATTATTGTAAAGTAAAATAACATTTTTTACGTATTTTATTACACTCTTTTATATGTCGCATGTGTGGATAGAAAAAAATTACGTCTGTGTCCATTTATCTTTACGCAATACATATTATGATATTATGTATATAGATCTACAATGCGGAAAATCAGCTATGATGCTACGAACAACATCTGAAAGGGTTTGTTTTGGACAGATCCCATTCAAGCTTTTCTATCTAGCGTGTAAGTAGGTAATCCTAGTTAAATCGGAAATGTATAATTCCAAAAATCCTATACTATATGCGCATTTGATCCTACTTCTGGTTAAATATAGGGTAAGAAATTAAACAAATATTTACGACAGAGACAAAGTGAGATTAATGTTAGATTTCCCTTATTGTTAGTTAATCATGTGAAATATAAACACTAACGAAGTACCTGTAATTACTGGATTGTTTATGCTGAAAACTATAATGCAAGCCATGCAAAACATTGCTAACTGGTTTACCAAATGCATTGACTGCAAAAAAAATTATCATACGTACCGATAAGAATGATATGATATAGGTTTACTTAGGCTTTATATATTTGCCTCAAAACATATTTTTACTTTCGTACATGATATTTAATAAATACAAAAACTGAAGTACATCGATTATTTTTTACTGACTACATAAGGCTGTCACTGACTAAACATTTCATACATACACCTATATTTGAGTTAATTAAAACTATTAATCCCTCTATACTATACTTAAATCTGATCAATGCACTTGAATCTCGTATGCTGGGGTCGTGGAATGATATTAAAGTACTTTTTATAAAATGTTTGCCCTTCCCGTCCAGGGTAGCACATTTGAGCCCATCTCCAGCTCCAATTTAGATCCGGCTTCTCTAAAGTGATCCGGACAGTTCCTTCCTTCATCGCAACTATGTTCATGTGCCTCCTTGCAATCGTGACCTGCATAAAAAAAGTTGTTTAGTTCACAAAATTCAGCTTGCATATTATTATGTGTATCTTACATTTACATAGAAGACCATTTTCGGATAAGTTTTGAAAAAAATCTTGCATAATATTAATAACTAATAATAATATATATTATTGTAAATTCAAATTAGATTTACATTTAGTCCTGGGTGAAACCATAATCTATTTTTCTGCCTCTTCACTAAAACATCTCCGGGATAGACATACGATCCATCTTGTCGCTTGATGCCGTGATTATTTCCTTTGGCTTGCTTTTTATTTTTATTCCCCCCAGTTGACTTTTTACTCGCGAAACGAACCGAGGTCCACCAGGAGGAAGTAATTGCCGGTCCTGAAAACAATAAACAGAAAGAGAAAACGAACTATCATCATCATCACCAAATCATCACATTCATTCATTCGCACTTTGGCACATCATGCGGAAAAGAGCATAATAAATTGTTTTGCACAACTAAAATCGTCAAACAATTAAGATTATTAGCAATACTAACTTATGATTTGATTTACTTAATCACGACTTACTGCATGTGGCCAAATCCAGTATACTTTTGAACAAGCTGTTCCCAACACCGAGCAAACTAGTCATCTTGGTTTAATTGTTGATAATGAGCCGAATCTGTTTCCCAAATTTAAAAAACGCGAATAAATTCCAACGAGCCCTTTGCAAAGGCTTTGCAAAGGCTCTATTGTCCCTCAACAAAGTGTACCACGAAAGTAAAAGCACAAAATTACAACTCCCACTTCATTTTTTTTACTTCCGAACTTCACATGTTCTCGTTTTCACTGCCATAAACGTATGTAACTAATGCTCCTTTCTGCTTTCACTCCAACCAAAACAACATGGATTTCTCCTTCTTTCGGAGTTCACTTCACATCCATATCCAGAGATGGGGCACTATGAGATAAAGTTGTTGGTTCCGATGATGCGGCGATGTTACCAATGTGAGATGAATAGCACATGATTTTAGGCTTGATATTAGGAAAAAAACAGATTTCAATACAGATGGTTCTTACTTACTCAGGCCAGGTTCAGGTTGGGCGTGTATTTGTAAAAGTAAAGCACAATACACAAGTTTGTATTTATGAAATGATGATTTGATGTGATCTGTGCTGTGTGCTGATGATTCTATGATGAATGAGCAGCAGTGAGGATGTAGAAACGTAACCTATCCATCATATTATATTTATCCGATGTGATAATTAAAATTAAAGCTCTTCTTAATCGAGTTTTAGTTTGCTGGTGAGTTTGTGGTGTACTGGCTTCAACTTCAAGTACATTTATGGTAATGTATATGAATGGGAGTATAGTGCTGTAAATATTCCCAACCCATAAACTAGTACCTCTAAGGATAAATGTTGATGAAAGAAGGGTAGTGGCTCGGCAGGATGATCAGGTGTGGTTAAATGTTAATTGCTCTGGAGTGAACCCAACTTGTGTGGTAAAAGCGTTTCAGCGTTAGGAATAATAAATCCTGAGGGGAAGGTGGAAGGGAAATCGTTGTAATTTATAGAGTAATTAAACTGTCAATTTGAAAATAGTTATTTCGAATTTGGATGTCATCAATTAGCTGTGGAGTGGAGTAATCTATCGAGCATCTATAGAGTTTTAGTTTTTCAGTGATCAGTGATCAAACCACTACAACCATTCCATATCATATCAAAGATTTAGCAGCGATTGAAATAAACTGAACAAAATGACAACTGTGGCGAGGGTTCTCAGCTATACAGTTTCGGTTGGACTGGTTTCAGCACTGATAATCATTGGTAAGTGAAATTAAGTGCTATTTATTTTAAGTGCACTTATCATTTATTTGTAAACAATCGCATGATCTGTTTGTTTATTGACGACGAGGAAGAAATCGAAAGCATTATTCGATATTCAATAAGCCTGCCAAAACCTGTTTCCTGTCGCCTGATTAATGATTAAACTTGAAAATACTTTAACTTTACTACATAATATATTTTTGTTTATCTTTCACAGGATTATTTTACGTGCTGACTGGTCAAGGCCAAAGACTAGATTTTGGATGGTAATGAAAGCAAATTCAGTTTCGCCAATTATGTTTAAAATTTACTAAAGGGAACTTGAATCGGAAAGTTATTAAGATGTGGTGTCTTTCTATTTCTTTCAGGTTCCTTACAGAAACATCGCCTCACATGTGGGGTACAACTGGAGCTGGTCTATCCGTCGCGCTGTCGGTTGTTGGCGCAGCTCTGTAAGCTTTTCAATTACTTCATAGTCATAGTTAAATAGGGAATGTAGTTTTTGATTAATGCAAGTCAAACATGTCAATATGGGAGTTGACCGTGGACTATATTCTACTTTTCAGGGGGATTCACACCACAGGAGTATCCATTCTTGGCGCTGGTGTCAAAGCTCCCAGAATCAAAACGAAAAATCTCATCTCTGTCATTTTCTGTGAAGCTGTAGCCATCTACGGATTGATCACTGCTATAGTGTTGGCCGGTCTGATTGAGGTAAGAGATGCTTACAATTTGAGAGGGACCATTCAATGGTAGTAAAGACGGTGTTAAATGTAGTAGTTACTTAATCTGAAAAATCATTTTGTGTAAATAGCCGTTCTCGGAAGCCATGGCTGAGAAAAACTTCGCCCTAAAAGCTTCCAATTGGACGGGGGGATACCTGTTATTTGCGGCAGGCCTAACTGTAGGAATGGTGAACTTGGTTTGTGGCGTTTGTGTTGGAATTGTTGGCTCTGGAGCAGCTTTGGCAGATGCTGCCAATCCCGCTCTGTTCGTAAAAATTCTCATTGTTGAAATCTTCGGGAGTGCAATTGGGCTGTTTGGTCTCATCGTTGGAATCTATATTGTAAGTTACCCATATTTATATTTTGTAGTACCTCAGACACGTTTGCTTAACTATGTATCTAAGAACCTTTTGTATTTTTGCAGACATCAAAAGTCAAAATGGGGGACAAATAAAAGTTCAGTTCAGAGGAAGGCCCAAGACAAAAACTAGTCACTACTGTTTCATTGTCACCCAAACCATTAGTACTTCTTTGCGACTGTTTAAGGATGAAATCAAAATAAGTTCAGAACATTGCTAACAGGCATATATTGTCCGAATGTTTTATGAAGCACTCATATTCTTTGACTCGTCCTAAGTTTTTTTCAATTTGGATGTGCTTGTTAACACCATGTACCATATATATTGATTAGATTAAAAGATAACTGTCAGCTAGGACATTTAAGAGTCTTTTTTGTTCAGTAGTGGAAATAGAAATATGCATAGTGTGATTTATCGTGTAATGATTTTGATTACTACTAAAACTATAAACTCGAACTCGGAATGTAATCTTATAATAAATTTTAATCAATTCAATTTGTGGATTCTGATGTTGATAAATATTATTTGTGATCTGGATGTCCGTATAATCGTAACTAAATATATTTTATGCCCACATTGCGTTTAATAATATAAATACTGAATAAGCATTCCAAAAAAGATAGTTTTTGTTTGAAAAATTCCTACTGGCTGTATTATATTTCTGTTTAAACAATAAATATCATCTATAGGGCATTTTAAGATATATTGTGTAGATAAATATAATTCGCGTTGAGCCCATATAATCTATATTTAAAATTAGAAATAACTGAAATGCATAGGTACATATTAGATATATACAGACTGTATCAATCATGTAATTCAGGAAACTATGTCGTCTGTGAGTTTAGAAAATGTGTAGAATATTTCGAATTAAAAACAAACCATAATAATATGGATAAAACAAGATTTCACAAGTCTTTTCTAATGTTTCCATCACAGATCTTTATTTATCCTTCCCGTTTCTGATCTAATTCCTGTTCGAATTTGTTTCAGCTTGATATACTCTGTGACGCTGACTGTTGCCGGCTTACTTACTGGCTTCTGCTAAGGAAAACAGAGAAGGGTTGAAGACATGAATGTTAGTAATGATATTTACTAAGTTACTCACTGACGACATAAACTAACAACGACTAGATTACACACGTCGTGGCTTAATATTTTGTAGAATCGGGTCATACTCAGGCTTCTCCCCATCAACATTCTTGCTCTTATTTCCTTCTGCCAGCTTTTTTTCTAACTTTGCAAATTCAGACTCGGCAATTTTCTCGTGCTCCGGTGCGATCTGTTCTACTCCGAGAACCTGTGCAAATCAAGACAATTCATTTATGTTATCATGTTATTGTTTTCTAAACGACGTACTTCGACAAATTGAGACTGAGAAATGTATAAATATTTAGCCCAACTCACCTCAGGAATATAAAACTGCAACATGTTTTGAACTCCATTTTTTAACGTTACTACAGAACTAGGACAAGAACTGCACGAACCTTGCATGATTAAATAGACTATCCCATCTTTAAATTCCTACAGAGAAAAATTTTACAATTAAGTTTAAAGATAGACATTTTCATTTCCATAATTTCAATAGATAAATGTATTTGTACAGAAAATCACATATATTATGCTCTTACAACGAACTGAATGTCACCGCCGTCCTCTTGAACAGTTGGTCTAATTCGACTGTCCAAAAGTTCCTTGATTAACATAACTGTTTCATCCTCATCCTCTTGTGATTCAGCTAGGAACAGAGAAGTAATCAAACATGAATTTACAAATAATATAATATTTCATTTCGATAATCGTCACCTTCAATTTTTCAGTCAGAACTTTTAAAGTCTTTTTTAAAGCGTCTAGACTTCTTCCTCTCATCCTCACTCACCTGGTTTTGAATCCGTTTCATCTTTGACCTCTGTCACAACTGGCAATCCACTCGCAAAGAAATCCATGATAGTGGCAAATACCTCCGGTTTCAATAACTTCCACTCCACCTCTTCGTCCATCCTTGATACGGTAATGTAATCTGTGCCGAAGAACACGGACTTGACGCCTTCTATCCTAAACAGCATCTTCGCGAGGGTTGAGTTAACTGCGGAGGCTGGAGTGGGAAAGTCCATGGTGCCTTTCTCCTTCTCCAAAACCTTTTATAAAATTAATAAAACCATATCCACTTTATCGTATTGTGCTTCGCATCATACCAATGAGTTGTATTTTATTTACTCCTATTACGAAAATACCTGACATCCTGGGTAAAACTTTAAGCTATTGGGATTCGGCGTGTCTTGCGTCTTAATGAACATCGACCTCGATGGAACCCACATAGGCACAATAATGCCAGTTGCCTTCCTCGGAGTAGAACCTCTGTCCAATCCATTTTGAAGTACACCTCTCGGGTCCAACTTCCATGAAGAATATTTACGCGTCGGTTTGTCTGTCAGGCCCTTCAACTGCCCAGTTCCCTCAGCTTTGAAAGAACTATTGCAGCAGCAACCAACCGTTGCGCATGTCCTACAAATCATAATAAAAATTAAACAATCAATATCAAGAAGCATATTTCCGGAATGTAAACAGAAACAAACATACGTTGACCGTTTGACTTAAATGTGAAGTGATGTTTATACCAAACCAATTGCTTTCGTAGTAATTCGTAGTAGCATTTACCTTGATTTATTCAAAAGACGGAAAGTTCCTCTGCCAAGCATTTTTAGTTTGTGAACTGACCTCAACCCAAAGCTGGAGTTTACCGATCACCTCGAAACTAGAAAATCAATACTGAAAATAAACTTTGTTTACTGTTTACTATACAATACCAGTGCACGTGGTTGAAGACTTGATTTGGCTAGGAAATCGGATGGTTGCGAATGTCACGACGCGATAGCTCTAATCTATGACCTGACGCCTGACACTGACTAACATTAAAAACATGAAAAACGCAATTACGTAATTGTCAGCTGGCGGTAGTTCGTAATTCGTAAGCAAACTCGTGCACTAAATCAACAACAAATTTTGTTATCCAATCCAAATGTTACGAAGTTTCTCCGGTGAAATTATGTAGGTAAAGCAAAGTGAAAAGTATGACTAGGAAATGTACGATGCGCACTACCCACTCACTAACTCATACATACGGTATGGTATACGCGACATACCGACACAGCAGCAGCAGCGTTATAAATATAACATGATCTTATACAATAGTACAGCTGAGCTATCGAGCTGTATACAGCACTGCAATGGAGTATGTATGTACACCTACACCTACACCTTATCCGTAGTGTTTTTGTGAGACGAAAAGCAATAATATGAGACGGTCTTTATTGGCTGTTTGAATTGTTTGTTGGTATCAATTATCTATCATTCATTACAGTTAGAGCAGCTAGCAGCAGAAGAGGAGTGTATTGTGTATTTGTGTGTGTAGTGCTTTTACATTTTTTTAAACTCAACAATCAAAAAATAAAAACATTTTTGGTTTTTTTCTTTTGGAATGGAAAGTGTTTCTTACAATTAGATTAGATTAGCTTTACTTGTCGCAAGACGGGAGGAAGACTAGGATTCGGAATGACGGTTGATTTAATTAACTGCAGCTAGTAAAATCCTGTTGCCCACATTCAAAAGTTAGACTAAATGTTAGTCAAAAGTTTAAATGGAGAGGTACGTAGTTATTCCTATATTAATAATATGTCCACACTTGATCTGTATTTTTTAAATCAAAGGAAAATATTAAATTTAAAACGTTCGGTCAAATGATAAACAAAGCGCAAAAGGTTTCCGAGAGAGAGGGTGCATTTAACTTTAAAGCAATTTAGGAGTACAGACAACTTTAGATTGTTGTTTTAAGGTGCATTATTTTTAATTCGCGTTATGACGCGTGTTGCATGTATTACATGTTAACATGTTGAATGATGTAATTCAACAGTGAAAGTGAGGTGTTTCTTAATGAACTTTTTTTAATCTAAAAAATGTTTAATATTAGTCTAGTCCAAAAAGTCCAAATGCAGTACAAATTTATGATTAAAGTTAGCCGCTGGTAGTGTCTAAAACACCTATACTGCAGATAGACGATAGACTTGTAATATGAAGTCGATTAAAACAATCATGTCCTTATTTGTGCATTACTATTTTCCAAGAAACATTTTCTTCATCACATCGTAATGTATTGTATTCTTTATTCGGACATAATGATCGTGATTGATTAAATTATATAAGTCAAGTCGTGATATTAGCTGTTACTTTTAGTCTTAAACTAAAAGCCAATGTCGGCTGGATTTTCGGAAACATACACATATCCTATTTCCTTCGATTTAAATTTTCTGACATTGAAATTGAAACCGCGAGCGATTTTATTTTGTCAACATTTTCTTAAATGTTAAACTTGTTGAATATTTACAACTAAACTTGAAACAACGGAGTATATTCGCGTAAAATATTACGATTGCGATGTCGGATGATAATCATTGCATTAATTCTAGTTTTCCATCACAGATTCGTATCGAGCGGATATTGGGCATATCTGTGACGAGCAATGCTCATTTTGACTGTGATTCTGGGCTTGTTGCCTATCCTGCAGGGTTAGTACATAGAAAATTTCTAACTTAATAATAATTAACTTGCAATCCATAGTAAGTCATTATATAGTAAGATTTTATGATTTTTATTACTATTTTCAGGAACACAGTGGTCCTTTTGGACACGGGGAGTGGTACGGTAGTGACTCACATTGTCGTCGAGACCAGGAAATCAATAAGTTCTTTGCAGCTGAAAAGTAATTCCCTTTTGTTTGTTGCTTCGGAGGATTCCAATTTTCTTCGTGTCATAAATTGGCAGTCTGGACAAGTGAAAGATATCTCTCCATGTCAAAATGTTGTTTGCACAGTAAGTTCAAGTTTGAAATCAAATACGATAGTACTTCCAATTTCCAATAGAAGAAAACTCATTTTTAAGTTTTTTTTTATTATTCTTTCATCATAGGCTGTGTCCAGCGCATTGGGTCTTATTGTCACTGTCGGCTCGGACCGGGTTGTTTCCGTGTGGGACTTCAAAAGTCTCACTGGAACAAGTAGTAGGAATGGCAATAATACCCCCGTGAGTACACCCACGGGTCAACCTAATACAAACAGGGGAAGGAAGTTAGCCTCGAGTTCTGTAGCCTGCAAAGTGTCTTGTGTTTCATTTTCACCTGATGGTAACTTCTTTGTTACTGGCGGGACTCGTCACTTAAAGTTTTGGTATCTTCAACTGGGAAAGGTAATGACTATAGAGAAAAGGAAGCTTAAACGCGTTTTGTTATCATTACCTGTTCCGTAAATCAATACGAAATGTCAATCTATTCAGTTTAAATTTGCATACCTAATATATTTTTGTAGAATGAATGCGTTTTAACTGGAAGACCAGCGATTTTAGGAAGTGAGCACTCCAATGCGGACTTTAGAGATGTTTTGACTGATGGCAGTACAACGTACGCAGTTGCCAATTTTGATGGGACTGTATCAGCAACATTGTGCCAATTTGATGAAAGACGTTTTCTGGACAAATGGGTTCAACTCAAGGTGCTTAGCATTTTATTACTCACCTCATCTTGCAGGTTTTGTAGTGGAAATATGACAATGAAAATTGAAAATTCTTTTATTTAGACAAAGCAAGCTTTCTGCATGTGTATGGACGAAGACCTAATCTTCATCGGATGTGCGGAAGGTTTGATAAGATGCTTTAGATCTGGCCGTTTGGAGTTCATAGCTACATTACCGTTGCCCCACCATTTAGGTGTAGATGTAAGGGTCTCCACGCGTATATTTTCATTTTTATTCAGAATATAAAAAAGACTGCTGAGAGTGAACATTTATTTTCTGATTAATTTTGCTATACCAGATTGGAAAAGTTACAGATGTTACCCTTCTATCATCTCACCCTCCTGGATCAAAGTTTCCTAATGTACTTGGAATTCGTGCCCCAGGAGGTAAAAAGGTTGTTGCTGTATACGCGGATCATTCTCTTTACACGTGGGATATTCAAGATGTCAAGAGAGTAAGTAATTAATCTCGAATTAATTATAATAATGCGTCTTCCCAAAGTACTTCCTAAAATTGAAACTAGTCTAGTACCGAGCTGAACTGCCAATGCAAGAAAAACGCGTAGTAAAAAATAATATATGCACAACACATTACTTCAACATTATTGTATTTTATGTGCGTAGGTGGGCCTGTCTCATTCTTGGCTTTGGCACTCTGGCTGTATATGGGATCTTGCACTAAATTCTACTCCTGCCACCGTTAACAACACCCAGCCCGGAGGCTTGCAATTACCGGCTACACCCACTTTTCAATCATGGCCTGTTTTTATTACCTGCTCCAACGATGACACAATACGAACTTGGGATATTCTTACTCAAACAAAATCAAATCTATATTCAAATGTAAGTAAACTATATCATTATAGTCGCAATAATGTACTAGATGTTTTCATAAATGATATAAAAATGTTGAATGAATTTTTCCTTACAATAGGAATGCGTGGATATCAAGTATATATCTACCAGACATTTGGACTCGCCCCTATTTATTTCGCATGGCAATGGTGTTCGATGTGTGGGCATCGGCTCTTCATTTGTATGCTGCGGAGATAGACAAGGAAACTTAAGATTGTGGAGATCAAAATCAAAAAATGAGCTGATAAAAATTAAGGCTCATAAAGAAGAAGTTCTCGCGATGGATGTGAAAGCCTCGTTTATTGCCACTGCCTCCCGCGATGGTACAGTAAACTTGTACAGTATTGGGCAGGTGAGCAAAGTCGGGTTAATAAGATAAGACAGGTTAAGAGATAAGTAATCTCTCTAAACGATCATACCTTTAGACAAATAGACAAACAAAAAATGTAAAATTACGATCACGACAACAGTGATAATATGAAAATGGATAGGTGAGACTTTTTGAACAAGATTTTTGATGAGCAAACTCTACAATTAGTATAAAAATTCAAAATCATTAACCCAGCATTATCATATGCAACTTATATTAACGTAAATATTCAGGTATGTACCACTTTAGTCAACCAACAACCAAGGTGGATTTCTTCTTTGTCCTACTTAATTTTCATATTTTTCTTTTTTCAGTTCGGTTTTGCTTTAGAACGGATATTTCATTTCCGTATTTCGGTTAGCGAGTGGGCCCCAGTATCCTAATTATAGAAAAGAATATATTAATTAGAAAATAAATATTATTATTATTTGACTATATGGCAGACTAAAATTAAACGTACGAAGAGTAAATGATGACTTGATGAAATGTCCATGTACTAAAGTACTATCTATTATTATTAGAAACTACACTACATACAATACCCAGTATACAAATAAATACATTTTTACAATGTGCAATATTTTTATAGATGATCTGTATAATATTTATTTAACTTACATTACAGGAAATTGAAAGACTAGCATCGCTTCAAGAACACAAAGGATCAGTGACCAGTGTAAAGTTTTTAATATCTGATAAGGCTACACCTTCACTACATGTGATTTCTTGTGGTGCTGACAAAAACTTAGTGTTTAGGCAGTTAATTAGCAAAGGGGGACTCGATTCGGGTGCAAACGGAGAACCTTTGGAAATTTTACACCCTGATTGGAATGGGGACGTAGAAGTTCATGTTACATCAGTAGTGACAAGCAAAACTCCTCTTTTCGATTTAGAACTGGATACTGCTGGGAAACATGTGTTGGTGGCATGTCAAGACTCCTGTGTTCGCGTGTACAACGTCTCAACAGGGAAACATAGCAAAACTTTAAGAAACAATAGTCCAAATGCGGCTTTAGGAACAATCATAAAAGTTACTTTGGACCCAAGTGGCTATTATGTAGCAGTAGCTTCCACTGATAAATCTATCACTGTATTTGATTATTACAAAGGAGACATAGTCGCAACATTGGTACGGACTACTTTCTTTGTCCCTTTTTTTGATTTTTTTTCTGGATTTAGTAAAAGGGTAGAGACGAAGTATAATAAAGATACGCTGTTTTATTTTCAACAATTTAGATGGGTCACTCAGAGCTTGCAACTGCCCTCAGGTTTTCGCCTGATTTTCAGACTTTATTGTCTGTTGGCGGAGACTCTTGTGTTTTTGTTTGGAATCTTCCTAGGGAAATGGTTGTCACGATGGAAGCTCGTATGGGAGAGAAAAGGTCTCGTCAGGGGTCCAAGAAATCCGTAACTCCTGTTCCAATGTCAGACTCGCCAACAAACCCACCGTCTCCTGTTCGTCCTGACTATCGGTAATTAGTACAATTGTACAAAACATTTATTTCTAGTGCAAAAAATGTTGTTCTGATGATGAAGACGTGGTTTAAAATACAGATTTAGTTTTGGCCAACTTCCTGATTGGGCAAAGAAACAAATGAAAGGAGAAAGTGCTTCAACGTCTCCGGCTTCCCAGAAGAAACCCAATATGGCACTTCCACAAGGAAAATGGAGTGAACGTGTAGAACAAGCGTCAGGAGCAATGACCATCAAGTCATTTTATCATTCAGATACAGTGGTCCCTGTTCCATTTGCCAAAGCACCAAGCACAACTACTGGAAGTGTGAAAGACATAACTGCAGCTACGGTTAGTGCAGAACCTGCTAGCTTCAATATTCCTACTACGGAACCTTTATCAAAGGTTACCAGTACAGGTTCCGATAAGGAGGAGAGTAGAAGTTTAGAAGAGGCTTTGAGACCTGTGGGAATAGATGGAGAATTGGTAAGTATGAAGTCATATAGAGTGGAGTGTTATTTCTTATCGGTTATTTGTAATTGTACTTTCCCTCTGTTTATTGAAAAACTAATGACTGTTAATGGTGATTTCAGGAAGGTGACGACGAAGGATCAACGGACTTCCACTCCGACGTAGGGAAATCAACTGACGGTGAAACAGTTGATGTTCCTCGTATGCATCTGAATAAAATGAGATCAGGTAGTGACACTGATGACTACGACAGTGGTTCAGTAAGATCATCGAGCAGGGCAATGTCGAGTTACAGAGACAATTCCTCCCAACCATATGAAATAGTCCGTAGTAGAAACGCAGAGTTAATTATGTCCGTGAAGATGAAAAACCGAGAAATATCGAAGAGCCGATTAGAATTAGATAAGAGATTGGAAGAAACTAGGAAAAAACTCCAAAGTGTGAGTGCTAAGTAAAAAACTATCAGTGTTAGTTTTTAATTTGTATTTGATCAATCTAATGAATGAAAGTTAATGAAATGTTTTATCGTTTCAGATTGGATACAAATCCACGAGTCAGTCAATCCAAGATTTAAGTCGAAGTTATGGAAAAGGTATGTACCCAAACATATAACTTGTTTCACTCTGAAGAATGCACTAGTACTGGGAGGTCCAAAACATGTCATTTTTGCAATGGGTGTCGCTTGTTAAATGCTTTTTGGGGAAAGGAAGCGAAAGCTTGTACGTGGTCTCTTCAGAGTCAACCCTTCGTTATCATGCAATTTATTACACCACAAAATGAACCCTTCAAATGGATGATTATTTTGAGACCTTCCAGTAGCCAATATGAATGATATATATTTTTAAATTATTATAATTAGGTAAATAACGCACTAAACCCTTTGCCTAAATATGGGAAACCAGAGGCTGGTTAACCTGTTTTGGTGATGGTTCTTTTATCATAATGAGATATATATAATTAATATGCTGCAGTTACAATTTTTTTTGTTGAGTTGAGTGCTTTCTTGAAATTTTAATGAACATCAATTCTTGATTAGCTCTTACACTTAGTGCACTCGTTTTAATGAACCACGCAAACTCAGCATTTAAGCGATCAATTGTACATCCGACTGAACCGCAACTTCAACCTGCAAATTCAAACCAAGAGACTGATACGACGTCAATCCTCTTGAAGTCCACACCTCATTTGCAATACGGTGTTGGATTGTCAACTACATCATCAACTTCTAATCCCACCTTCAATGGTTCCAGTTTAAACTTTTTATTAGCACCAATGCTGGAATCCTATAAGGTTTCCAACAGTGTTCATCACTATTCTTCAGATCCCGCTCTAACATTGCTTGTGAAAAATAGTCCTGTACAATCACAATCTATCTCTTCCGCTAAGATATTGGCTACTAATTTCAATAAAAACTCAAGAATTGTGCAGTGTGTTCCTCCGTCGACGAGAATTAGCGAAGCCTCATTAGGTTTGGAACTCTGTTTGTTTTGTAGCCAGCTTTCTGCTTAGCCATGTACAATTGCTTTGAGTTTTCTGATTTTTTGTAAATTTGGCAATTTTGTCATGCATGTCAGTTAGTCAGCCAGCACGAATAATCTTTTAACATCGTAACACTTAACTTTCAAGTAGGACTTAATCCTTTTTATGTAGCTTTTTTTACAAATAATAATACATGATAGCAATAAATTAGAACTAAAATATTAGTTATTGTGTTGGAATGTGTATTTGTTCGTGAATTTTTCAACTAAATAATTTTATTTTTAGAATATCTGGATGATGATTCAGATGATGATAGAGATGACGGGGGTAGCAGCGCCGGTGGGATTCGTCGAACTTGTTCTCTCACCGACCTGAACGTTTTACCGAAGCCAACCAGTAGTTCTAGTGTCACTGCGCCAAGACGAAAACGGTCCTTTCACAAACATCAAAGTGGTTAATTTAGTTATACTTTTTATATTTTACGTATTGATTTTAGCAGACTGTATGTAATTGAAATGAATGCTATTTGATTGAGAAATAATCGTACAGATTGGGCTGATATTGACTGATTGGTTTTATTTTTGTTTCGTTAATTTACTTTGCTTTTGCTACAGCTAGAAAATATAATTGTTCAATTTAATTTAAACAAACAATTAGCTAAAATATTGCATGTAAGACTATGCATGAAAGTATACTATATTCTCCACACTTTTAATGTAAAATTGCAGAAAAGTCTAGAAACGCAGGAGAAGGGGCTTTTGATCCTCAGCAGCTACTAACTAGAAGTGTATCTGTTTCTGCCTTGGTCCATCCAACACAGGTAAAATTAAACACACCGTCCGCGGCTATAGAGAACTTGTGACTTTTTAAAATGGACATTATGACAATCTCGACTTTGACAAAATTAGTACATAATTTGGTTGTAAATACCTATCTTACAATTAGTATCGCTTTTTAAACTTCATAAAATCAACTTTTTATAACTAAACTTGCATGTGGTTGACCGAATTTTTATGACTTTTTTTTTTAAATTTCGGTGTAAACCGGTTGTGCTGGTTTACGAAATTAACCTCACAATACAATTAATAAAAAAATTACTAGACAGAGAAATGAAAATCCTAAAAAAAACTCTAGACGCTATTGTGCTCACCGACAGACATGCTGCACTGCCCAGACGATCTTAATAACTTGTATAC
>JAQGAG010000380.1:0-16758 GCA_034696835.1 Lepidocyrtus lignorum
AATAAGGGTTTGGGCAAGCAAACCAACAAAAATATTCTCTGAAAGAAGATTTTCAGATAGCGTCGTTTTTCAAAAGTGCATTCTAGGGATAATGTCCCATTATAGGGACATAATCCAGCTTAATCTCTAATTTACTTTTCTCCTTCAATGCACCGCTCCCACATTTATATTATTGCAAGCCCTAAAGAATGCCCACAATAAGGTTGAGCGAAGCAAGCTTGGTGCTTGCCCTTTGCACTAAAGCCAGTACTTGCTCCAATACCAGCGATAAATGGAAGGGTGTTATCAGCTCTAAAATTTCCTAGGATGATGTCACTGTCACCTAAACTAGTCCATTTTAATGCGTTGCTTTGCCATTAAAAATGGACCTGATTAGCAGAATTTTCTTTATCTACCTTTACGCCCTGAATGTGAAAATTGAAAACTTATGAAAATAAGCTGGAGCCCCACTACTGTGAACAGAACTTCCAACAAATTCTTTCATCTACCTATCAATATATCTCACTACTCTTATTTCTACTTCGTGAAAATTTTGGTACATACTTTTTTGGGCAATTATTATGCACTTATAGTAGGGCCCTACTGCCGTTTTTTCACGACCAAGACTAAAGGTTCGGCAAACCTTTTGGTAAGTGGGCACGGTTTTGCCTAGACTGTCATTTCGGCAGCCTATTCCGTCATTTGATTTACACACAAAAAACGTGCAGTGAGCTCAGCAAGCAAAGCATCAGCTGGACCTAGCTTATAATTTCGCTCCGACCTAGCTTATAAGCAACCAGTGGGGCTGTACCCTTATGCTCGAACTACGCAATTTTGCTGCTGTGCATTAGGCAGCGTTTAAAACTTATGAGTGCCTGCAAAAATGTCAAGATTTGTCTGGTCTGTCATTTTGTAAACGTCTTAAATGTGTCTCCTATCTGAATGTACTGTCTAAAATCCCCTTTCTGAAATTATTTTGCGACGCCGCATAAAAATCGTTATATTATATTGTAACCATTCTCAAAAATCTTAGCCCATGAATTCTGATATTATTCTTACATTTTTTCAAGTTAAAATGTTAATGCTATTATGGCTGGCGATACGAGCGATAAGCAAAAGCACTTTCCTAATTCCTTGGCGACTGTCCTTATATGGTCACATCCTGTCATAAATTTTAGCTCCGAAGCTCCAGCTAAATGTGTGATGATGGGTGACGATGATGTGATGATCAGTTTTCCTTGCTGTAGCTGATTTTATTTTAGTTTGCTTCCGTTTGCATTTTCGTGTTGGCTTTCTCATTCTGCATTTATTTTATTTATGGGTGGTGACCACGTAAATATATGTGATGTAGCCAAGTGTGCACTTTTGATGGGTTCAACGCTCGTTGCAGATGCAAATTCTAATGGTGCTGGAGAATGGGCTACATATATGAGTTGGTTGCGTTGACCCCGGAGTGCTGTAGAATTTATGATATACCATCAGTGGAGGGTGGACATTTTTTGGACAGAAACTGGTCGTAACCGGATTGATATGAAAAGGGGAGTACATAATTAAATTTACTCCTTGTTGTCTCTTGACTTTGCGGTCGCCCACATATTCTTAGGTACAGCTTTCTTCTGAGGGGGGTATCCGCAGTGTCCCTTGGTGGCAACCTTCCGTGGTGGTAATTTCTTCCTCGACCGTTTTCCCGGCCTCTTCCGCCGCTTGATTTATTGTTCCGTGCCCTTTGCATAACTTGTTGCCTGCTCCTGTCTACCACGAACCAAACAAGGTGATGGAAGTTTTGAAACTTGGGGAATTCGGTGGGACCCCATCCATGTACTTTAGATAAGCGTTCATGTTCCATTTAAATTCGTTGATTTATCTCCTCCAGAGATATCATATCCGGTTCCTTATCCTCCTTCTCCCTGCTTCCATCACTGTACATTGACGAGTCGTTACTCTTTTGGCGGCTTTTAGTGAAGGCCTCCGGTTCCGGTCCATTTGTCGGAGTTTCATCCTCTCTGTTTTCAGATTTCATGTCATGGATGTCAGAGATTCTCTGATCATCGTCTAAGGCATCTGATGCGGTAAGGCTTAAGCAAGTTTCTGAAGTCAGAGATGTCTCAACGAATATTATGGCCGGTGACGAAGGCGGAAGCTCCTCAGGCTTGTTCACAGCGTTCTTGCTGGTTCCCTCAGGGGTCGTGGATTCGAAGCCGTCTCTAGTTTCCTCGTCATTATTTATGGAAGATAATCAAGAGGCCAATCAATTTAATCCAATCAGTTCGAGTTCTGGCACGCAACTGATCTCCAGTGTATCACAATTCTTTCATCACAGATTCATTCAAGAGTTTATTTGCTTGATGATCAAATATTTACTTCAGGATGACCACCTATTGCTAACTTTATCAAAGGGTAGTTCCAAACTTTTAAATGGAGACGCTGATGGGCTCCTTTTGGTTCAGGTTTCTCCGGCAGGGCCTCTTCTTCCTCCCTAGGGATGATTTTAAGGATTTTGTTCCTCCGTTTATGAGTTGGGATTCTTCTGTAGCTTTTCCACATTTTGCGAATGGGTGCATTTTTGAAAGAGAAAATGTATTGTGCATTTTTTTTTAAAGAGAAAAGGTATTTTTGTGTGTTTATAAATATGTCTCACCCAAACTAACGGCTCATTCAAGGTATGAAACGTAGCCGTCAAATTGTTAAAAGCTTTACTTATTGTTTAAAAATTGACATAGGAGATTTTTAAAGTGAAATGTAAAAGGAACACTTTGAAAACGCGAAGGAAAAGGAAAATACTGATACGATTGGCTACAAAATTTAATTGAAATCTTAGCATGAAAGAAGTGGACATCCCGTCCTTTTAAAAGGTGAAAGGGAAGTTTTGCTGGTAATGTCCACCTTGAGGACAGATGTACAAACTTGATCTAATATAGACGTGGTTGTTGGGGAGATTTTCTCCTTTGAGTGGCGTGGAGTTTGAAATTGGACGGGGCTGGTGCTCATGTGAAGCATGTATAGATCTCGCGTGAAGTAGCGCTGGAACTAGAAAGTTGACTGCAGGCTTATTAGCCGTTTCCGGAAGCCGATGATCATCAATGGTATGTGGTCGTGAAGAAGGAGGTCCGATCAAATTCCAAGAATGTAAAGATAAGATGAACAGATTAGGTATTGCTTTTATTTCATATTTGTTTTTGACACCTCACATTGGGTCGTCACGGTCTGGGCAATGGCGTCGTGTGTGTCCTTTTTTGTCGCAGTAGCGACATCGGGTATTTTGCAGTTCGGTAAGGTGGTCATATGTGGTAAGGTATGATCCTAGGAAACCGTCAGATCCTGTGATTTGGATGGTGTCGATTAGATCTCTGAGATGCTCGATGGTTGAGTCATCTTTGGGAATGATGGTTCCTTCGGCTCGCTCAGACTCCTCATTGCTAGAGGCTGCGGTTTCGGGTTTTTTTAAAATGATGCTGGCGGTTTGCCAGATTCGGTATCTTCGTTATCCGACCCTCCTATAGTCCGTGCCTGGCGACGGAAACGTCTTTTAAATGCTGGCGATAGGATCCAATGTTGCTGGGGTCTTTCAGAAGTTCTTCGGGTATGTTGGCTCATTCACATGTGGGGAACACGCCAACTTGAGGTTTTAGTTATGTCGATGTGACGATATTGTTACTACTGGTGAGCGTAGTAGGGATGCATAAACTCCAACTTGAGGACTGGGTTGTGTCGATGTGACGATATGCGACTACTGATAATGTGGTAAAAATGCAATATGCAGTATGCAGTAGATCGTATGTATAAACTATATGTGTCATACCTGCTGTATGGGTAATAAGAAAGGATTAGATCCTACTTAGTTCTACATATAGTGGATGTCATTCATATAATGGTCAAAAGATTATCATGTCATATAGGTAAAAAACATAAACAATTATCATAAACATTATTTACCCTATTAAAAGGCTTAACGATTTACTTTCTCACAAATAACGTAGTGGTGATGCAGATTTTTATGAGATTAAAAAATAGCTGTGTGCTAAGTGGCACTGATAACCTGGTATGGTGTGTCCTCCTCCTCCCTTACGGTATGTGACGGTGATCCTCCCGGGCGACGGAACAGCCAATCGGAGCCGGAAGGTAGGGGGACGGGAAGTGAAGCCGAGCGGAAACGGTTGCGAATAATAACACTTCACAACACCTGGGCACTTATTCCCTTCGGGAAGCCATATGTACGATAGTGTACTGATCGGTAGATAGATAGTAATAAATAATATGACGATGAGATGACACTTAAAATAAAGGTTTTTGGTTTTGAGTGATTTTATTTCAAGAGCAAAATTAAATAGACTGACAATAAAAATCGTAGTTGATTTGACAATACTCACAAAGGTTTTTATAGCTGTGATTTGTGTGGCTGATGAGGAAAAGCTGCGTAAAATCGCATTAGGAAAAAATATAATAAGTCACGGTATATGACTATTAATAGCTTGATTTGAGGTTTTTCTGATAAAGGGAAACAGGATAAGATAATGATGTCTATAATGACGGCAGTAACAAGGTAAAGCCGCAGAGCCCAACTCACTCACCATTTTCTTACTTAGCCCCCTTACCGCTAGGGCTTCCGTCGTCGGGTAGGTCGATCCTCTAAGGGCTCTGCTGGACAATATTTGGCGGTATGCCCTTTTTGTCCACAGGCTGCACAAACAGTGTCGCGTAGGGCTGGACAAGCAAGCAACCCATGTTTATTTTCATAGCAGAAAACACATGTACTGTTCCGGTGACGTGACCTGGAAGCTTATTCAGAAGAACGTTCTGTTGATCCCCCAAAAACTGAGGAAGGAAGTGTGTCAATTTTAGATGGACGTGGCGCCACGGGAGCCACTTTTGGCGGATTTGGCAGCGTCGAGATGGCGTTAGGACAATCGTTCACACGATGGAACTTTTCGTAACAAATGGAACATTCAATCCCGTAGGGTCGCCGAGGTGTTGGATGAGGTTTGGGTAAATGCGATGGCGGTGTGGGGCCCAATGGCGAGAAATGAGATAGATGATTTCGTAGAATAGGACGGAGTGGTTGCGACTTGGTATCTGAGGATAATAAAAATGGCGGGAAAAGTTTTTAGAAATCGAAACAACTTGTGTTCCTCGTTGTTGTGGAATAGCCTCCATTTCGAGTAAGTTAATAGGATTAACCCGTGAGGACTGTTGTGACTGCGACAGTGCGAAGTAGATGAAGTCGCCGAAGGTACCTAAGCTGCCATTTGCCGGATTGTTGTCCATGATTGAAAATTTATGGAAATATGAGATAATAAAAGTACCAGATAGCCGTTTGTGTGCACTTAGTTTAAAAAATTCCAAACTTAACACTTCACTTAGTGTTCGTAGCAGTTTTTATGTGATTGTCGGTGGTCCTGAGGCTGATCCAGGATTGAGAATGGGGAACACGATAGTAGATTGTTTTTACTTGTTGGAAGAAAATAACTTTTAAACTCTTAAAAATGTTGGCTGAATTTTGCTGTTTAGTCGTAAAATGTTAATGGAATTTTTGTGAGGCAACTTAAACATGTTGTTGTCTTTGAATTTGTCAAAGTAGCGGGGTGAGTGCTTTCTTGGCAAAAATATTATTGATTTAGTAGGGGAAGGAAAGTCTACGTTGCTTTTTTAATAGCCGAATATGTGACAACCAGCTATTGATGTTAGGGAGATGGGGATGACTATGACCAGCGTAATGGAAAGTTAATGGGGCTATCTAAGACCATCACTTTTGATCATGTTGTTAATCGAAAACATTGTTCTTATCGTGGTGGATGGGATTGTTCTTGAATTGGCTCCAGTCGGTCCCCAAATTCTGGAAGGCGCATTCTTAGTAACTTGGCTGAAGGGCAAGCCGGATACCTTGGGTTCGGAAAAATAGCGGCTCCGCGATGTTAGGGAATTGGAGGGGGAGGTAAGGGGTGCATTTGGACAATTAACAGTGGAGCACTCCCATTTCGAAACCAGGCGGATATATTAGGTAAATTGGGTATATAGTTCGCATTTGGTTGTCCAACAGCTCGATTGTTTCTAGCGTAAACTGGTGGAGTAGGTGTCTCTTTCCTCACTGGCATTTTATGTTGGAATATATTATTGAATTAAAGTCTGTAAAATTGTGTATGTGTAATTTATTAAAATATATAAAATACACAAAATGTAGAAAAATATTAATGTAAAATTTTATGTATCATTATTTTCGAATATAACATTTTTTATGTTTAAAGTATAATGAGGCACATTTTTGATCGAACACAAATGAAGGATTTAATATAAAAAATGCAAAGTCTGAATATGATAGTGTAGACTGGGGAAGTAGTCGGCCAATGTGTTTTAGTTTGCAAACTTGCCTTGCTAGTTTGTCAAATTCTAGTTCGGTTCTCGGTGATCCGCCCTAATGGAACGACAAATGCAAAACATTGTAAGTCTGAATGAAGATTGAATATGAAAATATTTTTGGATTAAAATTTTATAGTTTACACAATGCTGGTTTGTGGTCAAATTGTTAAATAATATTGTGGGTCTCCGGCTATACTCGATTTGAATATCTTTTTGGAGGTGCGAAGGTTTAAAACTTTAACACTTTCTCGCCCTAAACCGTAAAGCTTTGCATGTGAGCCGATTCCTTCTAGCATCGTTTAATAAAAAGAATGCTTTGTCAAAATCGTGATAAATCCGCTTCTGACACTTTTCGTACAAATTCTTAACAGCGCACATGGTCAGTAAATATTTTTCAACGGCCGGTTGTCTGGTTAACTGTAAAAATAAATTTGTTTTATTTTTTTATCAACGTGTACATTTATATCTATACGTTAGGACAGACTTACATCCGGATTGCATTTTCTAAAGGAGGAAACTTGCTGAAATAAATCCCAAGGGTTAAAGTTTTCGCATTTTGGTTCAACTTTAAAAATTGGTATCTTTTTAGTGTACAGAACTTGCTTAAGCACACACACACATGCTTGTCGAAAATGTTGGAGGAATTGTTACTGATGCTTCGTAACACCGGCGAATGAGACGGGATTGTTGTCAGAGGGGTTTCAGATTTCATAATATCAGTGTCATAGTGAGCCTTTGAAGAAAGTACGGTTAAAACTCGAATTGACGTTGGCGTAGCGGTGAAAGGCAGAGACCAAAAAGTTGATCTTTCACTTGGAGTAATGGTAGACGGGGGAAGGATGTAAGAACCAGCATTTCCACTTTCATACTTTTCAGTAGTTGGCGTAGCGGTAAAAGGCAGAGATGTGGAAGTTGACATTTCACTTGGTTGTTCAGTGGATGAAGGAAGAATAAAGGAATGAGCACTGATACCGTTATGCCTTTCCGTTTTTGGCTTTAAGGTAAAAGGCTGAAATGTGGAAGTTTTAATTTTGGCCGTAGTCACTGTTGACACACAAACGATTGGAGAGGTTGCTACTCTAGTATCAGTTGGTGGGGGGTTTTTACTGATGGACGGATGGATGGTTTTTTCAAACACTTTTTTCGACACCAGCTTTCATTTATGTAATAATGGTAGGATGCAATTCTCTACTTGAATAATTTTTTCAAAAAAAATGCAGTGACACAATAACCCTTTAAGATAAAATTTTGCTGAAGCAAATTACATTCTAAAAATGATTTCTCAAATTGCCCCTTACTCTTTTGTATCCCAATTTAATTTGTTTGGCTTGAAATGAAATTTTTTTCTTAAATTTATGTGTATAACAACGATTTAAAATTAGATGGCTTGGCCATATCGAAACTTGAATGTGTAGTTTAGCGAACCGATAAGCTGACCGTGGCGGTGATGACAGGGTGGTGGAGAGTTGGGGATGTTTCACTTCTCTATCCTAGCTCGGTCCATATCACATCTTTCCTTGGGTTTCAAAGATCTGCGACCATCAAACCAAATTACTATCAAAAATATTTTCACAATTTTGAATTATGAGTAATAATGCATCATACAACTACATTCCTACATTTTATCCTGGATATGGTCCAAACCCGCTTACCCAGATGGACCGTCCTCGACATCCAGTCCATCTAAAATTACAATCACAAAATATTATATTGGTAAGGGAAGTCATTTCGTGGTTTCACTCCATCACTAACTCTCATCATGGAAATATATCTTAAAAGTTTGCAAATTAAAATTATCTTACGTTTTAGTGGAAACTTCTCAAAGTGCCCCGGGTTGACTGCCGTCGACCGTACCAAAACTAACTTTAGAATTTTCGGTTGTTAGTGGCACGTTTATCAATTGGGACAACTTAAACTTATCCTCCACCCCCAAAAAAATATCGGGTCAAAATTAAAAAAAGACTTTAGTAAAATTTTAATTTTTTTGTAGAAAACCTAACACTTTCCTATTCACTGATGCAGAACTAGAGGAGCCGTAAAAATAGGCCCCAGTCTGGGGAACGTCCAGAGGTTTGGGCAAGCAAACCAACAAAAATATTCTCTGAATGAAGATTTTCAGATAGCGTCGTTTTTCAAAAGTTCATTCAAGAGCAGAGGGATTTTTGACATTATAATTGCAAAGTTAACGAAATTTACATAAACAGAATATTTTAGTAAATCACTTTAAATTTTAATAATCACAGGTAATATTATTCATGACTTCGCCACAAAGAGTTTTCTCAATCTGCACCGACTTTCAATTATTTTAATAGCAGCAATATTATGATTATACAGGCAAGCTATTTTTATTACCATTGTGTCTTTGCCGTAGCACAATCGCTAGCATTGTGACACGTTGCTTTTATCGTACATTAAGCGATATCTTGGCTCGGTTCCCCACGGCAATACAGAATTGAAAATTTCCATAAGTGATCTACGAGAAACTTGGTATCATCAACAATTTTTATGACTCGCATTAGTACTTAGACACACCTAGCCTTTCTCATTGCTCAAATTTGAATATTTTTTGGTCGAAATTAAAATGAGCAATTTCTGTGTTTCGAGCAGTATGTTCCAAAGCGTCCAAGCGCTGATTGATATTGTTCAATGAATCAGTAATATTAAGCATAGTCTGGTTTAACAAGGGGATCTTCATAGGGTTAACCAATGGTTCTATAAAATTATATTCCTTTCGAGGAACGTGCACCGCGTTTTTAAATGAAAATTTCTGGAAATCTTTCTGAATGATTTCTGGATCAACTTTTGTTCTCTTGCAGTTATCGTGTGATTCAGGTCTTTCCGTTGCTCTTTTTCTACTTAATGGAGACGAGACGGTACTCTTGTAAATTCTGGCTGTCGTCCTGCTAGTCTTGCGCTGAACTTACGAACAAAATTGCTCATTGGCGAAATAAAAATTTAAAATTGAATTATATTTTTTTGGAATAATTCCTAACGATTTTTTCTTTACTTCAGAACTTTCTCTGATTATTTCATAATCATAATCAGAATCATGATTCTGTCTAATGTTGCAGGGTTTAAAGCTTCCCATTCGGTTTGAGTGAGGATGGTTGATGGCAACGGACAGTGCGTAGGATTTTCACAGATGGGCTTTTGAACTTGTTGAGCCAGTTCTTCCAATGCCTGATTAAATTCATGTTCCGCTGCGGGCTCACCAACAGCGTTTCCATCAACTGCATTAGTGTTATGTTCCTCTATTCTATTGCTATTGAACCTGGTGAAGGTGGTTCACGAGGGTTCAGTTGTCGGCCTTAGAAGTTGATGATACATGGGAAATTCTGCTTGAAAGACGGGCATCTTGTCAGGGAGCTCCGTATGAATGATGTATAAGCTTTGGAAATTTTCAACGAAAGGGGGTCAAGGAGATTGCTCCATTCATCTTCACTGAACAGGGCTCTCGGCACGGGGTCAGGGCAGCTTTCATCTGTAGGAATGTCATAATTCAAACGTCGGATCTCAGGTTCATCTTCGGATTCATCAATGCCAATTTCAATGGTCTCCCTTTCGCTTTCAGGATCTGATTCTGGGGGGGGTTTCCGGGTATTTGAAAGGAGCATCATCAGCTACATTATTATACTGGAGCCTGATATGGTCTTGGAGCATGTTGATCTTGGTCATGGAATGAGAACAGCTAGGGGACTATTAAGTTGTTGTTGCCTCGTGCAGGGGAAGCCACAATATCTCCCAGATTTCTAGACTAGGCTGGAAGGGAATTTCTTCCAAAGTTTCGATCGCATCGGTATTATCATTTTATGCCGTGTTGAAATCCACCCAAATGGGGGAAGATCGGTGTAGAGTCCATTCATCTCCGAGACCCCCGGAATAGGGAGGTGGCTGGGGCAGGGGCTTGTCTTTTGACGGGGGCTCTTTAGGCCAAGTGTAGGGTCGAAGGACCTCGAGATATGGCACCACGCGTCGGTCGGCTTCAGACATCCGGTGGCTGAGGCTCGATGGTCAGGATCAAGCGACAACCTGATGGAGGGGCAGGATGGACATGTATCCGGTGCGCCATGAAGGATGCAGGCATTATAATCATAATGTTTTTAAATTGAACTTTATCAACCATACCATTTTCTAGAATTTTTAGTCCTCCCGCTCCTCTTATCGGGAATTCCCTATCCCGGATGGGGTCATCCGCTAAATTAACTCAAAACCTAGTCTCTTTCTGTCATACTTCGCCGGATGCTCACGCATCCTCAAAGGAACTTTGATTTCCTGTTCGGGTCACACTCAAATGTATGCAGAGGTCACATTCACTATTGATGATTCATTGTCAACCCTAACAATGTTTTTTTGCAGAGGGGAACCGTTGTCTTTAAAAAGGCCCCTCTAATTTATTGTTAATTTAACTTACTTCACAAGTCTTACATATGAGGCACATTTTGCATGGAGGTTTCGGAATACTGGGGTGAAGGCGCACTGGCAAGTTCCATGACGCGATTATACGAGCGGAGAAAGCGACTAGTAATGTAAGCAACAATGATCCCCAATGCCAACACTAATAGGCCAATACACCAAAGTTCACACTGTTGTAAAAACTGCAGGCAATTCATAGTTCTTATCTCACAAATTCACTCCTAAAACCGTCACATTTTTGTCACTTTTCATCTACCCCTTTATCAGACTCCGGTGCCGGAGCGTATATCACAATGTCATCGGCATATATAATGTATTTCAGGTCCTTCGTGATTAGTTATACAAGTGTTTACTAAATTACCTTTCGTTAGTTTTTCAATTGCCACTCGGTATCATTGTTATTGGCAGGTGTGGCAGGCACCCTTCACACTTCCCTCCCATACTTTAAAATTAAAGAAACACTAACAACAGCACAATATTGAGGGCCATCAGTCCCAACCAAGTCAATACCGGACGCCTCAAAAGTTTATTCCACCACCACATGGTACACACAGGAACAATGTCATGTCAAAACACGAAACCAATAACCTTTCAAAAATTCAAAAACCACAAAAACATGGGTAGTTCGAATTACCCCGGGGAGCCTAGATGTTACATGGTCCGGGTTTTACGCACATGATTCGTAACCGGAATAAACCTGTTGACTATATATTCCTCCGATAGTATGTATTTCACACATTTATACGAATTTTATTATAGAATTTTGTACACAATTTTACAGCGTATACTTCAGGACACCAAATCGTTCTCTCTTCGGAATCGCAATTTTCTAAAACCTAAATACCCAATAATTGCGAATGGACAGCGGACGCGCATTTCCGCTGATCCATGCTTTTTTGAGAATCATTATATTAAATTTAACTAGATATAGCTCAGCTATACCACAATATTATGCCAAAGTCATTAACCCAACAATGTCATCAGAACGTAATTGAGCCACTGACTGGCTATCAGGGTAATCGCTACTAAAACTGTTTTGGAAAATAAATGCGAATTCTTAACAAATCCCATTTTAACTGTTTAACTTAACTTGCTGGTTTTTTTAAAGGTCCCTTCGTTCCCATTGCGTTATCGTCAATTTACCTCGCACTCACTTTTTGGCAAAAGCAAGTAGGCAATGGCATAATACATCTAATCATAAAGATGCCACCGTTGACCCTGTTGGGACATGATAAAAGTTTCAAAGATGTTCCTGTATTAGATTACTGCTTCCAAAGAATCCTGTTCGTATTGCTGAAGCATACCAGGTGCTGCTGTTGATCACTTACTACCCCAAAACCATTAAAAAATGTGGTGAGATGAGTTTAAATGCTCAACTCTCTCAAAAATTAAATGTGTTTCCTGACCATAACATATTTACTTAAATTACTTGAAATAGGTTCTTTATTAGGACCCATTCAAATAGCTCGCATTTTAAAGCTCTTTACAACGGATTGTGCCTCCTGAACTTGTGCTTTCACACGAGTCAAGCTGAACTTAAATGCTAAATCAGAGAAACATATTCAGGAGGCTTCTAAGGCCCAGTTAAAAACTCAACCAGAATTTATACCAAAAAAGGGATGTGTATGCATAGTTGTTTTGGTAGTTGGATAGGTAATTCCAACACCATACATACCATATTTCCGTAACTTTTACGATACGTTGTTTTTTAGTTCAAATACGCTTTTGTTGCGATATGATCTATGCTCTTCAAACTGGATGAACTTTGACTCTATATGGGGGATTAGATGCATTGAATCAAATGGTTGCTGTTCTCATAGTCTTGAATTATAAATGGATACTGTTTTCAAAAATGTACAATGCCTATGTTGACGCATCGATTGTTAATAAAACTCAATATTTATCGATGAGTTTCAAAACTGCTAACCGTTCATCACTAAAAAAGTTATAAATTCATGGGGTAGACTTTGTGGGGCTCCGGATCTATGAAATGAGTTCACAAATTCGGTGATAACTTCGTAACGGCTGGGGC
This sequence comes from Lepidocyrtus lignorum, assembly GCA_034696835.1. Lineage (NCBI taxonomy): Eukaryota > Metazoa > Arthropoda > Collembola > Entomobryomorpha > Entomobryidae > Lepidocyrtus > Lepidocyrtus lignorum. The sequence continues at coordinate 12,776 of JAQGAG010000380.1, forward strand.
GATATCGATGAAACCGCCACTGTCAGGTCCGTTGGATTCTTCTGATGCCGTTTGATATATGACTTGTGGTGTCCCACTGCCGGGGAATGAATTATGACCGGGTGGAATCACACACTTGCACAATTTTACAGTTTGATGAAGGATGATAAAAGTTTTTAAATTTGTATTGAAGTTAAGTTTTAAATTAATTAATCGGCAGTATATTTTTTTTGTTGACAAGTGTATTTATGGTTGGGAGACATGATGCAAAGTTGATGTTAAGGTAGTTAGTAGAAGAGACAAATAAAGTAATGGGCAGCGTTATTGTTAAACACGTACCTTTGTCTATTCATCCAAACTAACAGTAAACTAGTTCGGCGTAATGTTTAATGCTAAAATAATTGCCAATCGTAATAACAATTACACAAAACTTCATTCAAAAGTGCGTTTATTCAAACACAACGTAACTTACAATTAGTATATAATTCAATCAATTTCCTCGACTTCTTGACTTGCCTTCCTAACCTCTCAATCCTCTATATTGCCCTTTTTACCACTTGTTTTCAATTTATTCATTATTATGCTTTTTTCTTTTAAATCGCTGCATTAGTTAACTAAACTGTGTTTGCGATGATCTAAAATTAATACAGCTTAAATCTGCTATAAATTATATAATAGTAGAAAACCGCGCTGCTGCATGCCTTTAACTGCAATTACTTCTCTGTAAATTTTTTTTATTGGGAATGATCATCTCTACAAAATTTGTTGTAGTACGTAGGAATTATGTATTATGATTTAATTATTAAAAAATAAATAAAAAATAACAGTAAATATTTCTGTAACATGTGTGGTTTTTAATGATAATAAAATTGAATTTTAAATTGAACGTCCTTGTTTAACTTCATATGTTTCAGGTTACACTGTCTCTGGCAGAATGGAGCATTCCAAATAATTTTGGCTTTTTTGGCAGGTACCTAAATAATGCATCATCATTAAGCATGAAAGTATTGCAACTGCGGTACTGGTAAATAAAATGAAATTGGTTCTTGCGTTTATAGAAAATACAGTAGTCAAATCAATTTTACTCAAAAACATAAACATCAATTATTTATTTTATTCATCATTAAATTAAACAACAACATTGCAAAAAAATGAACAATAAAAACCCAATTGCTCACAATCTATCACACGCTATCACCTTCCTATTAAAAAGCTCAAAGCTCATCTTCCATTAGTCTCCCTCCTATCGAAAACTCAAGCTTTGCATTTGCCCTCCCTCACACCACCTGATACCGTTCCCCAGCAACCAGCGGGGTTGAAAGGCAACTGGAGTAGATTCCATGCCCCTTAGTCTCATCATTATTAACTTGATCGTCATTGTGTCCCCCACAACGGATGTTAGGTAAGCCTCCTCAGGTGCTCCAAGCACGGGATCGAGCTCACTCTTCAATTCACCAAAAATGATCGTTGGTTGTTTAGAGGATCCTTCGTGGAATTGCTGAGGTCGGCTTCAAGGAGGACTGGAAGAGTAGTCGCTGTGATGTCTGGAGTTGCTTAAAGGCGAAGTATTATCTCATCCCCAACTCCCACCTTATCTCTTGTCTGTCGCTTCTTCCGTCTCCCATTCACTCTCATTCTAACAGCCTTCACGGTGTTTTATTCTGGTGTCGCCTTAGCACAATATATGAGACCTTCCCCTCGCTTGCATCTAGAAATGTCACCATTGGGAGGGTTAATGGTGGCCTCCACATAATTATGAACGGGAGAGTATGTAGCGTAAATGTCTTTCAATCCAGAATCCACCAAAAAAATTAATTTCGCTCTCCGAACCTATTTTCAATTGTTTCCTGGGATACTTAACTGCTTCAGCAATGGGGGCATCTCTGCCTCTTCAAGGCTTCCGAAACGAAAATAATGAGAAGGTTGGGATCCTTCTCAAAAGTCACCAACCGATATTTTAAACGTACCCTCCAGTCAGTATTCCGACTAGCTGGAGGATACTTTTCGAACTGTCCCCCAATATACTCCTTTCCAATTTGTTTGGCCTCCTGGTGAAAGCACATCACAGTGAAGCAATCTTTTAGCGCGTGTGAATTCGATCACTTTCACAGCATCCCCATTCCGGAGAAAATGGGCGGTGGGGGAGTCAACAAGGAAAACCATTTTCTTTATCTGCATCTGGCCGCATCCCTCTGCCTTCAGTTGCCTCCCGGCTTTGCCCATGACCTTGATAGTGCGGAGGCTGTTGGATGCCACTTATTGATCTCAGAAGGGAGAATATGAGCCATTTCCTAGACTTCCTCCGCTAACTATTGGACCGTCATCGGTTTTACCTCCAAATAGTTCTATTTGGTATTTGGAGTCCAGTCCACCAGCATGAAAGCGTTGAAATTCTACAAGAAAGTAAAGTATTCATGTCTTTAATGAATTTGTCATTCTTCCCATATATTAATATTATATTAGGATTAACGGTCGCTCGTAATTTTTTCAGATTTTTATTTAAATTTAATTTTTAAGTACCTGTGAATTTTTCAATATATTATATAATCTTTGAAATCCATCGATCCAGTATTCCCCAAGTTCTTTCCTTCCAGCCGTGTAATGTAGACAAAACGGCTATTGGGAGGATTGAAAGGAATGACATCTTCAAATGCCATTGCCTTGCCCGGATCCGACTTCGGTTGGTAAGGAAACTTCGGGTTGACTTGTTTTTCCTCATCACCAGCCACTTCCCTAATCTTCCTATTCCGGACAATGATAAGTAGCAAATATAAAGTCATGTCACCTTTTGCAGTGACTTCATCTTGTGTTGTGACTCCACTCAATTCACTTTTAAATATTTGAAAATTGGTAAAGTTAAAAATTGAAGGAACTGATCCATGCTAAACTACCAATACAAAACTAACTTTTTAATTATCTCAATAATTCAGATCTAAATCATGTTCAACAGAAAATTTACTGGGGATGAAGACCCTACTTGGTGGGCGTAAAAATAAACGTTTACGCAAAAAATCATCCTGTTTCCGATAATGATGGTGAGGACCTACTAACTGGAGTTGATCAAGTGATCTTGTAAAAAAGGGATATGAAATATGTAAGCGCAACAGGTGACAAGGGGACAATACCATCTTAAAGTATTAGGATCATATTATGCACAACTTAAGCCTCAATATTCTCTCACTTCAGCAAGGAAGTTGAACTACGTGAAAAAACTCCGTTGTCATAATCCATGCTGTTTTTGTATTGTGATTTGTGAATGGGCATTTTCATTCATGATTTGGGTTGAGAAGTTGAGAGCACGTTGGCTTGCGGAGGAAGATTTTCTCCTTGTTCTATATCCTGATGATGAGAGCAGTCCAGTTCTCTTGCACTGGGATGATATGGTAATCCTGAACAAGTAATCATTGCATTGCATCGCATGCATTTTGAATATTATTGTGCTTGACTTACGTTTACGTTACGTAACATTAGTGTATCTGGCAATGCCAAAAGTCAAAACCAAGTTGCTTATAGTCTAGATATAATTTTGTACTCTGTATAAGTTTGATGGGAAATTTTATCGTAAATAACAAAATAATTGTATGCGACATTTCCACTCTGCTCCACTTGCAAACGGGTGAATTTTATCAATCGCTATTATAGATCTAATTATTATTCATGATATGATCATTACAGTCTTACAGTGCACTACTATATACTATAAATACGCTTGTCTAACCTGGATAAAAAATGATCTCCAACCAGAAATAAAGCTGACTGACAACATGTGGGTGGCCCTCGCCAACATGAAATGTGTAATCAAAAAAATAGTCTATTAAGCTCATCTGGCGTAAATATCTAATCTTAATTTTATTTAAATAAATTGATCATAATTAATAGAATAACGTAGCTGAAATCAAAACTACTAAATAGTAGGAATGATACTGCACATTTTACAAAAATGTAAATTTTTAAATTACCAAAAACTCAATAATTGATACTTTAAGCAGTGATTTTTCAGTGAC
>JAQGAG010000381.1:0-16756 GCA_034696835.1 Lepidocyrtus lignorum
ATAAACTCGGCCTCAGCCGAAGGCTGGGCCAACTCGAGTACCCAAATTCTGTCCTTTTTCTGGACTCCGCTAATCTCGTCTCATTACCATAATTGTAAAATGGGGAATACAATGAAAGGCCTGGAGTGCCCAAACTAGGTCGGTTTGGTGCACTACAGCACAAACATAAATCAGCATAAGAAATAAAATAACATAACGATGCTTTGTAATGGTACTGTAAAAGTAATCTTAGGATGTTTAGTAAATCTAGTTGTATGTACACAATTATATTTAAGTGGACTTTTTCATGATGCACTTGATAATTATTTAAAATTTGTTCTGTTCATATTGTATGTAAAGCTGTTGTAGGCCAGCATTGCATTTATTTTACATTGTTGCTTTTTTATGCTTTGACTCCTTGGTATCGGGAAGCCTGGGTAGGTGACACAGCCTGAACAAAGTCTAAAAATTCTAGCATCAAGCTAAGTGTAAGATATGAAAACCGACTCGATGCGATGTCAAGAATACAAATTACTTCATGCAAAGCCCCGATCATGTCACAAGTTCATCCATGGGCCATACCACTAGTCACCAAACTGGAAAGTTGAAGTACACACTAGGGCAACCATAACTGTAAAAGGTCTACAGAGAAAGTAAGCGTGATCACACTTCCTTACCCTCACGTACCAATTATAAAAATGCACAATTTTCAAAATTAAATTGCAAGCAGTATGCATTATTGATTTCGTATTAGTTTATGAAACGCTTCTAATATTTTATATGTTCGGTTCGGTGCGCTAATTTAATCGTCTACCTATTTACGCCTACGTATTTTTACAAAGAATTTCATGGACTAGATATCTACGTTCGTTGATAATGTGAGATGAAATAAAAAAAAAATACAAAAAACAAATCATTGTATATCGTTTTTTAATTGTAACAATTGTTTATTTGGCCAAAACAAAACCCAAATTGAATAAATGTATAATTAATGAGTAATAATTAATGATTATTAGATGATTTCCGGTGAAACGTTTATGTTAGAGTTTACTAGTTTACAGGGTTAAATTTAAATTGATGGGATTGAGAAGATCATGTTGAATTGTATATTTTACTTAATATTTTAAGATTTTAACCTAACTATTTTAAAACACAAATTAGTAAGAAGGTTATTTAAACAATACTAAAACTACAAAATGTTCACTTCCGCTGGGTTCCAGTAGTAGAGCTCCCCCCGTCGAGACTAAAAGTCCTCCCGTTCAGCTCAATGCTTCCTCTGATGTTGAGGTCAATCTGGTATTGTCCAGCAGCGCCGCCCGGGAACACGTTGATGATGTTTACGGAGTCTCCGTTGGTGGTTTGGCGAACGGTGTCAACATTTTTGTAGTGGAAATGCTTCGTGGCCATGTTCGGATCTGGTTGTATCTTGCGCTCTTCTTGGAAGTATGACGAGGAGCCCTGCTGCGAAGATGGGCCAGAGAATATCCCAAACGGGCGGCGAAGAGAAGGCTCTTGGGACGATGAAGAAGCTGGCCTAGGTGTTCCAGGATGGGTGATCATACTGATGGCGGAAGGGTTGCCACTCCCAAACCCCTGAGATGAAGGCTGACTGGAGAAGTAAGGGGATTCGGCCCCGTCGTTTCCCCTTGGTTTTCCCCCATTTCCATTCTGCGAGAAGCCGGCCATCTATTAAAAACACGAAAAAATGAAGAAACACTTTAATAACTAATTGATAATAATTAATAATAAACGTAGTCACAATCACAAAACTTTAAATGGATGAGTAATAATTAAAGGGTGGGGAAATATATGGGGAAATTACCTTTGACTCGAGAGAAAAGCAATTATACTTTTGCAAAATTAAAGTTAATTGATTTGGACGAGTTTCGAAAACTAAATGTACTGTAACCGTTTACTTCGTGGAGTACTCTTTACTCTACTCCGTCTTGAGGAAGGATGAAATGAAGAATGAAAAATGTCTAAAGTTGTTGGTTCATAAAATGAGAAGACTTTTTGTGGGATTAGCTCTTAAGTGGACAAAAAATGCGAGACCCTGTTTCAACTTGGTTCACGGTGTTCCCTTATGTTCATAGGAAACCGGTGTATGCAAATATGCAGTAGTTACAAGACCGGGACCGGTATCATGCAAATATGCAGTAGTTACAAGACCGGGACCGGTATCATGCAAATGATGCGGCACGGCTAGGTCTGCCGGCACCGGTAGGTCCGCTAAAGATAAGAACAAGACCGGCCGCACCGGTGAGAAAAACGAAGATGATAAGAAACGAGTACATTAATAGCATCTTCATTCTTCATGCAAAATTAGAATGGAATAGTGCATGAGGAGAATAGGTAAGCGCAGCATTTTTATCCGATATTTGTTGCTACGATGTGATGATGTGCTCGGACGGAACAGACTCTGCCGTAATACGAAAGAACCAAAGAAGTGAGGTAGACGTTTACTTATTAGTACGATGATAACGATAGTAAATGAAAGGGACGAAAGATTATCGTACGGGTGCCATTATACTGCCTTGTAAACGTTTTCTTATCAGTAAGATAACGCTAATGAACGAAAGGATGAAGAAAGCGATGAGAGTAAGATCAAATCGGTTTTATTATTTTGATAATAAGAAAGTGAATCATGGGTAAAAAGACCGTCTAATAATTTACATAAGTGTGAAAACGGTTCCTGTGATGACGTTGTTTAGCTAGTGGTAGGATAACTTGAACGAAGGGAGTGGAGATCATATCGGAAGCATCCAAAAGGGAAGATATATCCCTGCTGCGGCATTTAGTTATTGTAATTTGGTAATTTACATAAAGTGCACAAGAGCTGAATATTTAATGTGGCGATGATGATAGATGCACTCGGATCTGTTCCAAACAAGAAGAATATGCTTCGCTAACGATATTGTAACAGGTTTGTTTTGACACCAAGTTTCGTACCAAGTTGTAATACGTAACGACTGCCCGACTTCAAGCTTGATTTTATGTCTAAAAATAGGCAAAATTTTGCAGAACTAACAAACCATTTTCCCGTATCCATTTTTTTGGAAACTCGATAATAAAGCTACCCAATTACTTCACTTTTTTAACTAGGCAAACGCCCAGAAAAGAAAAAGGGGTTGTCTCCTTTTATAATAGCTAATATGTTTTCTACAAGGGCCTTGCTGCTGGATTTGTCTCACCGGATCATTTTTAGCCATTTCCCTCTTCAATTAGTAAATTCTCTTTGTCAGCTTGTATAAAAAGTCGGTAAGTGTAAGGGAGCGGATGTGAATTAGATGGCTTATAAATTAAGTTTAGATTAAATTCAAATTAAATTTTAAGAAAAACATGTGGATAAGACGTTTTTCTCGTAATAAATACTTGTTCGTTGTTATCTTCCCTTTGAATGTTTGATATGGCTCAAGTGATATGGTATTGTTTACAGTCAAGTTTATTCAAATGCAAGAGAGATAAATTAATCCACCGAAAAGGATGGAATCTCCAACGAAATGTTGGCGTTTTCCTGCTGGTGGGGATGGATAGTGATGAGATCATTAGAAAATGATAAGGAAAAGGATTAACCACGATGTACATATATGCAAAAGCTACTTTCCCAACAGATATAAAAATACGATTGAACTCTGGGTTTTTTTTTGTAGGGGGCGATGATCTGCTGATGATAGATGAGAACATGCATTTCCCGTTTTAATTCTGTTCTAGTATGAAAATGTTTTGTGAAGTTGGTTATTTTATAATTTCGGCTTTTTTTAGAAGAGAAGAAGTATGATTTGAAAGCTTGAAGTAGATAACTCATCACGTATTGTCATCTTTATCAAAGTGTAAAACTGGTCTTGCGTTCTCCATTTGAAATACTTGACATAAAAATTAGAAATTGTTCATTCATAAAAATATCGATAGCTCCAAATATTAATCATAATTATTTTTAAAGTGTAATTTGGAGAGTTTGGAGTTTTTGGAGAGAAAGGATTTAAAAAAATTCTCCGTTAAATTGTAACACTCAAGACCAAAGATGCATTTCATGCAATGAACAGAAAGCACGTGTAAATGGGGCGGATACTCACAACATAACCGAACAAGGATTAAACTGGAATGACTTTCGCATTTCTGGAATTGAAATGGGATGATTAACATCTTCTAGAATAATGATACCTGCAGCTAAAAGCTTGCTTTTAAATGTTGAGGAACAGGTACATATTCTGTTAACTTTCTTCAGTAAAAAAAATATAATTCTCGCAATTTTAAAAGACGATGACTGTCTGGTCGGTTGGCTATGCAGCTGCTATCTTAATCTTATAGCCTATAGCTTGTATCGAATCCTATCTGCCCACCAAAGATGTTACTCTACCCATTTAACTTAATTTTGATAAGATGTTGTATAAGACAAGGGAATATTTATAGAGGATCTGTCAGGACATCAGACTTTCTAGGCAAAAAGACGTCATTGCCATGTCATGATTATCGTCATAAAACACGTGACAGTCGAATTGATCATGAGTTATTCAACTACTTAAGCTTATCGTTATCATGCATAACTACAATTGAAATTATGATAAAAAATTTTTTAAAAGTAATTCAATTGCAGTTCACCCCAATTTAGGATGAATATGGCGTAACTGAGGAATTTGCCTACAAAATGGTTTGATGAACAATCAATTCAATTATTATTTTTGCATTGCATAATTCTTCATTGTTTCAACCCACGACCCAACACCCAATTCCTCCCATAGCTCACAGCCAGCGCTGCAGCGTCGCGTCCAAAAAGAAACAACGATATCCTCAGTTCAGAAACCTCCTTCCACTAACTTATTCTAAACATGCCCCAGAAATCCTCCAAATCATACCGAGAACTCTACCCCACAATAACATTGGAAATTGGGATTGGTGATGTAATATATTTGTACTTTCTCCAATTTAACCTGTGTCTGTGCACTTGACTAATGATAACTTTTTGAAATGGCCGTGGTTAAATGCAGCATCACCATAATATTTGCCAGTAAATCATTTAGAAAGGTGCTTTGCTCCGTCGTCCACCAAAAGTTTCAGCAGTGGCACGGAGAAAGCTGCACAGCCACCGCTGAAGAAAAAAGACACGGGACCTGCGACTCGGGTAAATTTAAATTTTATTACGTTCAATTATGTACTGCCAGCAGCGCAAGTTTCAATTTCACTTCCAGTAAATATTTAATGTTATTTAATGATGACAGGGAGGGGATGGCTGCGTGTCATTTGCTCAGTTATTTGCTAACGAGTTCGCAGGATCTGATGAGGGAGATGGTGGATGCACTATGTTGTTGAGATGGCCACCATTGCCCACTTTGGGCTTGTTAGGTTATATAGTTAAGTTCCGTAGGTTAAGAACTTTTTAGAACAACGGTTGCATCCTACTAAAAATTGCTCAGCCAATAAAGAGAAAAAGATTACAACAGGAGTAATACTTTCTGAATCAAACTCGAGTAGGGATCCTTTAAGAAAACGTGATCCGTCTCGAGAACAGACCTATTAGCTTCTTTTTTCACTCCATTTTATCAAAAGGCTTTTTAGAAAAAATTATCGAAATTATGACTCTAATATTGATACACAATGCAATTATGAATTCTACAATGTTCTTCCGGTTATTGGCCACACAAAAACATCTTGTAATAGTAGCGTAAATAAAGTTGCCGGCTAGTCATTATATTCCATTTGAATTGAAGTAGGTCGAATAAATAATCGGATATGGGATGGGTCTTGTTTGATATAGTTGATCATGTATTGCGAGCTAATTTTACTATTACAATATCATTACTCGTCATAGCCATTCAAACTTCATATCAACATAACCTTTGCCTATTCGGAAGAGTGGAAAGTGGCTTCGTATGGGTTATGATTTTATATTACGTGAATATATTTACGTGAATTGCACAGAGAAGCTTCCTTTTTTATGTATAGATGAACTTGGAAGAGCACACTAGCAGTAAGTCCTGTAATCATAAAAAATAAGTGTGGGCCATTTTGCATCAGTAGTTGTAAAAGCAGCAGAAATTCATCGTAAAAAACCATAATATGGGGAACATCGACACGAAAATGTTATACATGGTTTGGTCCTTTTGATTTCTTATTCCAAACGATTTGCAAAGCAACCCAAGTGGACATTTACGTCGTTTTCTCCAATACAATATTTTTATTGCTTGGGAAGTGTCTTAACAGGCCAGGTGATAATAATTGACTTTATGCAAGTAGTTAAACCGTTTATGCTCATTACTGTGTAAACAGGTACGCTTCAATAAATACATTTTTGTAATGTGAGCTTTAATGTGTGGCTCACTTTAGATTAGTGAGAATTAAAATTGCAAAACTGAGAGTTAATAACAACTGTTAAGCCGTTTATAGTTATGTCTTGCTGGAAATTACTACTATTTAATTTGTAATACAGCTAACAATACGGTATAATAAACTATTACAAAATAACTGATGTATTAGTACACGCATCATCGCTATCCAATTGGGGCGCCCAACCAAGGTCTCATTTGGAAAAAACGTGGGATCGAAATCGGATAATATCTGGTAGGGAACCGGTTCTTTTGAATAGTGTTTGAGGAATGCTTTCCAGTTGCACCCGCCACGAGGTCAACCAACCACATCAAAGTCAGAAAGGCTCTTATGTGTACAAATATTCGAAGTCAATTAGAGTAAGCATGATACACAGGGCAAGTGCTTATGCCTTGCGTTCACGCTTATACATCTAACTCTGACACGAACCATTTTCTTAAAATTGTTTAATTGTGGATTCAAGTACGAGTTAAATTGATGCTTTCTCTAGGTTTAAAACAACTTTTGTACTCGATAGAAATGTAGGAGAAGGAGGAGAAAATCGAGGACTACTTTACTCCTGTGATGATAATTATCGGACTTCCACATCCGACCAATGTTGATATATGACGGATAACAATGGATGGATATTGGCTCAAGCGTTTAACTCAAAAATGTTCTTAAACTTATCAGACAAAAAGGACGACAGTGTTCATGATCTTATCGAATCCATCATTTGACGTTTAAAGAAAAAATATCCAGTACTTCAATCCAGCCCACATGTACGTACAGATAATTTAAGTTAACACTAGAGAATTTTTACTGGTTATTTTTAGGAAGCGCTGGTCCTCCGAATAATTTTATTTACGAGCGTTTGGGTATTAGCAATAGCCTCGAGAAAGTTTGTTCTATTGCTAATATAACTTTTGGGAATAAATTATATGGAATGCTTACTGGTTTTTAAAGGGGAGGTCATGCAAGCATGGAACATCACAATAGGGAATCTTGGTGGACTGGAGCTGGAAGTATGACTACAGTTTTTCTGGAAGTCAATTTCAGCCACTTGTTCAAAAGCTTTGAGTTGGAATGTTCAGGGAAGCCAATATAAATGTGTTCATGGAAAGGTCATAATGCGGGGAGAATGCAAACAGACAACCTCTCCTATCATTTTGCCCTCTTAAAGTATTACAGAAGTGGGAAAATGGGGTTTTCTCATTAAATTTAATTTTTCAACTTTCATTCCTGTTCGCTATTCTTCATTTCGCTAAATAAAGGTCTAGGCAAGGGTTCTCTGCACGTGTCATATGTTTGGATTTGGAATGAGATGATGATATTGATGATGCTTTCAACATGTCAAAAAGAGATTGTAAAGTAGAAAGGAATGAAATGTTCCAGTCGGGCAAAACCTTTTTTATTGGAACTGACTGAATAGCCGGAGAACTCATTTTCTTTTGACGTTGCTGTCAATAGCACAGGGGAAAAATTCCCCCTTTTGAAATATGCTTACCATTAGTTAGGAGTTTAATAACATACATAGTTAATTATTGTTGGGACGATATTATGTGTGCGCATTTTTTACCTTCTTTCTTTGCCTTTTAGCTTCTTTTTGGTTTCCCCATCATTATACATTCAGAGTTGGTCCCATGTTTTAAAAATATTTTTAGCAAACACTTTTCCGACAAAAACAAATTAACAATTAAATTAAGAAATAATTTTGTTGGAAATGGCAATTTGTGCACTTTTGATAGTTCATACTTCATGTTTTCGAGAGTGTGTCTTTTGTAGAATTTCTCGCAATAGGAATATAATTAGTGACTATAATAAAAAAGCAAACTCCATTCCAATCATCCGAAGAAGATTTTATATGAGTTCACTTCTCATGCATGTGGGGAAGCCATCACATCAGACTAAACATGCAAGATACAAACAATAAGGTATAAAATGATTATGATCGGATCATGCATGTTCCACCGTTATAATTCCATAGCAAGTTTAAAACGAACTAGCCATTTTATTTATGTTTACGAGAATGCTCACAGTAAATTTTGAAATGCACTTAATTGTTTTCATCATCACATCAGGATCATGGCTAGTGTGCCCATGTACGTTAAAGCTGACGAAAGGTTAACAATTTTTTGAAGTTGCATTGATCGTAATAGTTTAATGGAACGTTTTATGTGGAAAGCTTCTATTGCTATCGAACTGTTTTTGCTCTGTACCTGGGAGAGAGAAATGAATCTTTCTAATAGATTTTCATCTCTGGCTAATAGTAAGCTCGCTCATTGTCAGTATTTTTGGTTTTACCGTGTATGTATATGCTGTATGCTATAGATGAGCCCAACAAACTTTGAACAGGAAAACATTCCCGTCAAATGACGGGGATGTATCATGAGCTCGGAGCTCGATGTAGTTACAATTTGTAATCATAAATAGGAGTCAACTGGAGATTTTAAATTTTGTAACTATAAAGCAAGTAATCTGTCATGGTCAGCAATTAAATTTAGCTAGGGATCTAGTTATAAGATTTATTTAAAAATGCCCGTTCAGGGCCATTTCTTTGAGCCCACATGCTTTATATCCTTTGTATGCCTGTTTGATTCCCGGCAATGTTTTCCCTGAATGACATGACTCCACTTATCTGTAATTGGTAATTGAATGATGTTTGTTTAAAAAAATGCCACACGGATTAGGTTGATTATCGCAATTACAATTATTACATCATGTTAATAGGAAATGGAAGAACCCATTCGTATTCGGATTCGGATTTGGCTCATAAGCATTAACCATGCTTGCTTAATGAAATCTGGTCGTCTTTAAGGATGGGTTCCTTACACTTTTTCTTTTTAACAATTGTTGCACCACCTTTAGTGAGGTTTAGGAGGTTTCCAAAAAAGTTATCTTTTGTCAAATTGAAATTAACTTGTTTGCATTATTTATTTCTCGGTCTGACAATGCAAAGTCGTGATTAAGCACCTGCTCTCCCCCTTATGTAGCTGTTTGTGCTTACGATTAAGATCATGATATTTCATACATGACCCATGTACAGGTTTTAAATATGGAATGGAAAAGTAATCCCATGAAAAGAAAGCACGCACTCAGTTCAAGCACGCGAACCTTTTTTTAGCGTGGTAAGTGCTCATTGATATTATTCAGTTTTATTTTCCATTCATTGAATTATTCTTTCGGAAGGAGATCCATCACAAACCGTCGATGTAACGGATTTGTATTATAATTTGTATTGTAATTTGTACCACCACCCAACAACAATCGATATATTCTTATCATTATCTTCACGCAATGGGATTAGGAAGGAAAAGGATTGACATTTAAAGCCGATAATTTGTCACAAGAGAAAAAATCCCATATTGGTCCCTTCATTGGCTATGCGTATTCCTTCTTACTGATATCTTTCATTTCATTTGTTAACTTGTGCTAAATCTAATAGATGAGAGAAAAACAATCATTTCATCAGTAATAAATATTTAGTCTTTGTAGTATTTTTAAGACCTGTCATAAAACGCATTAAATTTTTTATTTCGAAATATATTCTTCTGGAAGGATTTTTCAGAATAAAATTAGTCCATCATACAATTATCATCATCATACACATTACAATGATAATATACAGTCTCAGTCTACAACCACAATCTTTTTTAAAAAACGGAATTGCCTGTAAGTCACCCACCCCATCGATCACTCAAACCCATGACCTGGAGGAACACAAAGTCATCGGTAGAAATGAATGTCAAATGTAGAATAGGAATCCAGAAATGATCGTGATCTTAGCATCGCATTCATTCATTAAAGCATTAAAATACGCCACGCAGTATTACAAATAGAGATGACAAGGGATATGACGAAGAAGGCACTTTCCCTTTTTGGACATTTGAATGGAATGGAGGAGTGAGTACACTGCATGCATGTATTCCATTCAATGTCCACTGACGATTTCACGTCAAGGCGAGGCAAGACAAGCAGAGCTATATGCAGTTACCTTCCGGTGATGAAACAACCGCATCCCGATTTAATGTGCTCAAACTGTTCATCAGATTGTTTTCAGAGAATTTAACATTATTTTACCCCATGTTCCATGCCGGGGTTCGCAAGAATGTTAAAATTTACAGTTTATAATTACATAATCATAATTCTAATTACACATACAAAGGCAAACTTCACAATCTCCGAAATAATTCGAGTGCACCTCTACAATTCTACATGCAAATATGTGCATTTTTATAAATCTTACTTGACTAGCCTAGCCTGACGATGCTGACGTTAGCCGGCTTATAATTCTTGTGTTGCATGCGCTGCTCTATAATAGCTTGAGTACACAGAAATAAATGGGTTCAGCTTTGAATTCGTTGTTGAAAAATATTCGTTGATGTACATTATGTTACTAGTATGAGTTAGTGGAATTCTAAAATGAAATCAAATATTGAATTGAGTTGCGACACAAGTAAATTTGCTTGCTGTACTTTGGAGGATGGCAGATGGAGGAAGATGAAAGAGCACTCGAGTACATTACTCTTGTGACAATAGTATGAAGTTTGAGAAGGCACAGATTTTATTTAGTTTGATAAGATAATTGTAGTCTATCGCATCGTATTGGCTTATATCTATTTCATTCGTAAAAAAACGACAAAAAATATTGAAATAAAACTAAAAGTTATTATTAGGTGGATATGCGCTGACGTTTAGAGGTCCATACTCGGAAGGCCTTTCTTGTACTTGCTGCCAACTGGCATTGAATGCTTCTTGTTCTGAGCGAAAATCAGGTGGACTTATGGCGATTATAATTTCTCTCCCTGTATTGACCGCCGTGGCAGCACCAACTATAGCCCCATTGATTATGTCCATGATTGGTGCGGCAGCCATGATGTCAAAGGCTGCCACGAACAAAAAGAGTATCAGCCACACGGAAGTCGTCGTCTTCATCTTTCCTGTAAATAAAAGAATAATTATTTAAATTAACAATTTAGCACACCCTAGACACACTTACTTTTAGTAGTCGTGTACAAGTTACCTAATTAGAGTTGGCAGATTAATTAGAGAAAAGGGTGGATATGTTGGGATGGGATTTTTTAGATGTGTAGATGTACAGGGAACTCTACTGAATGATGAAGGCAGATCAAACCACTTGCCTTTTTATACTTCTCGTCATGTCCATTTTATAATGCTCGCAAACAACTGAATACCATCTCTTTTAATTTGAGTGCTCCCATGCTGAAACCCATTATTTATGAAGGCCAGTAAGATGTTTGTAAGTAGCTTGAATAAAATGACAATTTCCAACCTCTTCAATGATCTACCCGTTCACCCTTGGAATTATTAAAAGAAGGTCTTGATGATAGGTGGGCATACATAAATACATTCACCTTTCCCTCATGCGTTCAAGGTTTCCTTGAGCTTTTCCTCACATTACCCCGTTCTTACCAGCTAAAGTGTAGAGAAAAATATAAATCCACTTCCACTTTGTTAATTTAATGAGCGCGCTAATTAATATCTGTATTAGCAAGCCACAATAATTACCCTATCACTTTCTAACATACAATAGCATAAACCATCCAATTTGGCTATAATTATATTGGTCATATATTTGCATCACTGGAAAAAAATCCTCTTAGCCCTCCGTAAACCCCGTATTATTAATTATTAATTATTAATTATATGTATCTAATATTTTTACTTTTGAAACCCAAAGTCTTGTCATAAAGGACGGCCGTCACTTGAGACCATGTTTGAGCCAAATAGGTATGTGTTTTGTGTTTTCATTAGCAAATCGCAACTGGGGTCATACCCATACCTCAAAGCTTTTTGTTTGTGAAAAAAAAGTTATCCAAGCCGTATTATTATGCATTTTGTTATATTGAAGAGTCCCTTTAAACAGATTGTCACGGGATATTGAATTAAAGTAACTTTATTCCCCAATACATTCCTCTTCCTTTCTATGCATGTCTGGTGATGAATATTTTTAGAAGTTTAATGTATGCTGAGTGTGCAAAATTTTTTGTTATATGTTTGCAATATGGAGACTGGAGACATGGATACTTTTTATGCAGTTAGTGTACGTTGAATGTTAAAATAAATTGTGAACCCCAGGTTGTTCTATTGTTGCTACTGAAATATCGTAATTGTCGTATTTATTGTTTCGAAAAGTAAAATTATAAAAACAAATTTGAAAATAAACTAGTCGCCATGAGCGTTGCCGGTTAGAGGTCATACCACAAACTAAATCCGTCGATCATATTCTTCCGTACCGCTTCCATGTTTTGGTTTTTCGTTGGACAAAAAACAACTGAGATGATGCTGTCCACTAATTCTTCTACTTGTTTGGCCCGCACACCGGCATCATCTAAAGGTCGCCCGGTATTGTCACTGCTAGGCGCAGCAGCCATTCCTTGAAAGGTTGCCACGAACAAAATGATTACCAGGCATACGGATGAGTTCATTTTTGCTGAACCTAAAAAAGACAATAACACAGAACAATAATTTAAAAAACATTCGACAATTTTTATATTTCGTAAGTAAAACAATACTTTCAAACACACGTATTATTATTAGTTTACCGGTAAAT
Source organism: Lepidocyrtus lignorum (assembly GCA_034696835.1). NCBI lineage: Eukaryota > Metazoa > Arthropoda > Collembola > Entomobryomorpha > Entomobryidae > Lepidocyrtus > Lepidocyrtus lignorum. The sequence goes on from JAQGAG010000381.1 coordinate 12,854, forward strand.
TATCAGAAAAAAAGGAGAACGAAAATGTTGACTACTATTGAGAAAGGTGTTATTTGCAATGAGATAAGGTAAAGGAAAAACTTGTACTTTTATATTGGTGCTGGTTTATTGCTTTTGGTTAGAGTGATGTGAAATTTTTCGTTTAGCCCTGAAAATTATCTCATTGGTTTATGGCACACAACAATCCCAAGGATAAATGACGAGAGAAAATTCAGGATGGCCCTGTAATTTTGAAAAATGTGTGTAAATCCATTCTTCTTTTTCATTCTTCATTTTCCATTTACGAGCTTCATAACATAAATAAGAGAAAATTGATTCGAGGTTTTTGTAAACATAGAACTATTTGAACAATAGAATTAGGAAAGGGATATAGAACGGACACGAAATTTTTTTTTGAAAGGAGGATTTTCAAAAGATATTTGGAGTGAATAATATTATTGGTTACCAGAACGCTGAATCCTTTATTGTTTCTACGCATAAACATGAATGCTCTTATGGAAGCAATCTTGCTCCAAGGTGAAAAGCTATAAATACTTGCAGATAAAAGCCTGGACAACCATACATTTTTAACGTGCACTAATTGCAATAAATGTTGCCTTTGATACATTTCTCCCTAAAGAATGTTTTTAAAACATCCCAGCCAGAAATGTTTGTTTCCATTCAAACGTGTACTTTCTATATCTCTTTTAATTCTGTTGGCTGAACAATGCTTTTATCTCATAGTTGATTATCTTGGTGTTTGCGTCGTCGTAGACGTAGACATGAGCAGTTTAAAAATTGAAACCCGTCGGCTTGGCTTTCTCCTTGTTGTTGTTGCTTTTAGGGTGAGCCAGGAGCAGGGGAAAAAAGTGAACAGCAGCAAATAATTCTGAATGAGATACATGAGAGAATCTAAGAGCAGAATCCAGGCACAAGGATTTTAATTTAGCTCCAAATAATGGCTTTACAATGTTGCATGTTGGCGTGCTATATTATTATGTGACTCTTCCAAACTAAAATATTACGAGTAAATATGTCACTATGATAGAATTATACCATTTTAGTACTTGCGCCATACATTTTCCTCCTCAACAATATTGACCATGTAAATGTTTCGCTCTACATGTTTCCCTCAAAAAGCGAACTTGCATTTCTCAGTAATCAATTTGATATTTATATATTTGCATTTACCCAACCAAAGAACTACGTCTATAACTAGAGAGAGTAAAGTCATGCACCTTTGTAATAAAATTCTTAACTCTCGACTTGTATAAAAAATAGATTATACGAATGCAATGTGAATGTGAATGTAAGGATCACCCTGTGCGGACCAAACTTTTTGGCTTTAGCTCGGTCCTTTCTTTAGGAAATTGGTATTTTCATTATCTGCTTCGGCACTCAAACGATAACATTTGTTATTATTATACCAATAACTAGCTAAACAAGAGTTTTTAAAATGGGTTTGGTCGTTCTCCGATTTGCATAAGATATCATGATAGGAGTGCGACTTTCGTCTATTCGAGTAATTCCTGCATGCATTTTACGTAGCTTGAATAATAGGAAGCGGATATTCCATAAATTCAAATGAAACTGAACTCTATTGAGACGCAATAGTAGGGAGGAACACTGAGTCACGATTATAGTATATTACTCCATTGCGTAATAGATACACGTACATATTATATAGAGTTGTTTCACACTCGAATAGTTATCCTATTATTGGTCAATTATTATTACGCACCTTAATCATGGATGCTAATAGGTAAACCGATTTTAATTATTCTTTATTTATTTGAGTTTTATTAATTAATTTATTAATTTATAGTTCAACAACGCCTCCTTATTTGAAACCTCTGCCTCCGGTCCCAGTCAAAGCTCGGAACAGACTTTTCTGTGCTGCTAAGGCCGATACTGCACACTTTACCACAAAGCCCCCCATTTCCAGCCCAACCCATTTCCAGCACGTTGAACATATGGAATATGATGCTGATAAGCCGGAGTTTAGAGTAATATTTTTAATTATATAATATGTAGATATTATTATTATTTCAACTGCAATTTATTAGTTATTTCATTCATTTTGACAAAATCAATTACCAGGGCATTCCTAAAACTTGGTCATCTTTGCTTGATTGGTCGGAGGTTGCTAGAAGTATCAAAAATAGACGGTCAGCCCGAAATGAGTACGCCTCTGTCTACAGCGTTCATGATGATAGCACAATGTCAGAATTACCCACTTCCGATTATCATGCTTCAGTAGACATCCACCTGGAAAGGGTAGTTTCTTTCACTACTACTGATCCCACGACGAAATATGAGTTTATTTCCCAGATTGGCGAAGGGGCCACTTCTGTCGTTTGGAAAGGAGTTCAGCGTCTGAGCTCATCATCCCAACCCGTGGCAATTAAAATCATTGACATTTTTAAACATCCAAAGAAGGAGCTGATTTTCGATGAAATAGTTACAATGAGAAAATTGAAGCATCCTAACATTGTTCATTACATCGAGTCGGCTCTGTATCGGGAGCAGATTTGGGTGAGTATGAGTAGCTATTACATAAAATACACATACAAGTTTGTCGAGTCAGCCTAATAATTTGATGATTTGATGTAATCTTATAGATTGTTATGGAATATATGGATGGAGGGAACTTGACTCATATAATAACGGAAGTACTGCTGGAGGAAGATCAAATGGCAGCCATTTGCAAGGAAGTTCTACAAGCACTAGAGTACCTTCATGCTCAGGAGCTTATTTATCGGGATATGAAAACGGACAACACACTGATTTCCCTCCAAGGTTATGTTAAATTGGGTGAGCTAATTAAGCTAATTAAGCTAATTTTAGTAATTGCATAGACTTTTACTAACAATAAGTAAGGTGTACTAATCGCATGGACTATTTGTTGGTTTCGTTGTTAGCGGATTTTGGCCTTGTTGCTCAGTGCTCAGGAGAGAGGGGCAAACGATCAACACAGGCTGGAAGTCCCTATTGGATGGCACCTGAGGTGAGCGTGACCTTACTCACAAGTTTCTTGTGCGAGCGATATTTGATTGATGAGTTTTTACAAATCTTTACAGATCGTGTTGGGTGAGCAATATGATAGAGGGGTTGATATATGGGCTCTGGGAATAATGCTTTTGGAGATGCTGAATGGGGAGCCACCCTATTTCGATCATTCGCCAACGGAAGCAATGGTCATGATTGCAACCATTGGAAAACCCAATATCATAACCGAGCAGAAAAAATCAACCGAACTTCAACGGTTTCTTGAGGCGACTCTTCATGTAAAGGGTAAGCATAGACCCTCTGCACCCAGTCTCCTGCAGCATGATTTTATCTCCAAGGCATGCCCAGTTTCCAGTATCTGTGAAATGATTAGGGAACTGAGAGCTACCAATAATGGGGAATCTAGTGAGGAGAGCGATGAGTCAATGCCTGGGCGGCAAGCTAGCATGTCTATGTAGACGACAAAACTGTGCCTTCCTAATATTTTCATTTCAATAGGGTAAATTATATGTATTTCAAATGACTAAGTAACATGAGTTTATTTCGATTTTCTATTTTATGTGTATTCTACGTGTGTAAGAAAACAACACTATACCTAACTGAATAAATGAAGGAACTCGATAGATTCTGATATATGATATATTACGTTTTGAAAACATCCTTGGGAAGACTTCTCCCTCATTTATTCTCCACTTCAGTAAATTTAACAATGAGAATCAACGACATAAAGAATCTTAATTATTATAATGTCATTTAATTATTAGATGTTGGATAAGATTTCAAATACGATTAATTATTTTTAGATTTGTCGTCACAATTTTTGTTGCGTCGTAGACTCGCTAGTTCTTCTGCGACTTTAGCTTTCTCATAGGGATCTTCATCTTCAGGTTTCTCGGCCCATGCAATTCGCTGCTC